>ARYC01021012.1:0-12137 GCA_000711775.1 Oxytricha trifallax
TACCATTCTTTAAATTCACAAAACCCAGAGACAAGTTTAGCCCAAAACCCCAAAGACAAGCCAAAATAGAAGAATTAAATATGTTAAATAGCGAGCGTAGCGAGGAACCAGGTGAAAAAGAGAAATAAACCAATAAAAAGAATTAAAAATAGAAAACCCTGAACAAATACCATTCTTTATTTTCACAAAACCCAGAGACATTTAGCCCAAAACCCCAAAGACAAGCCAAAGAAGAAGAATTAAATTTATCAAATAGCGAGCGTAGCGAGGAACCAGGAAAAAAAGAGAAAGAAACAAATAAAAAGAATTAAAAACAGAAAACCCCTGAACAAATACCATTCTTTAAATTCACAAAACCCAGAGACAAGTTTAGCCCAAAACCCCAAAGACAAGCCAAAGAAGAAGAAGGATTAAATTTGTTAAATAGCGAGCGTAGCGAGGAACCAGGAGAAAAAGAGAAAGAAACAACTAAAAAGAATTAAATACAGAAAACCCTGAACAAAACCCATTCTTTAAATTCACAAAACCCAGAGACAAGTTTAGCCCAAAACCCCAAAGACAAGCCAAAGAAGAAGAATTAAATTTTGTTAAATACCGAGCCTAGCGAGGAACCAGAAGAAAAAGAGAAAGAAACAACTAAAAAGAATTCAAAACAGAAAACCCTGAACAAAACCCATTCTTTAAATTCACAAAACCCAGAGACAAGTTTAGCCCAAAACCCCAAAGACAAGCCAAAGAAAAAGAATTAAATTTGTTAAATAGCGAGCGCGGTGCGAGGAAACAGGAGAAAAAGAAAAAGAAACAAATAAAAAGAATTAAAAAAAGAAAACCATGAACAAATACCATTCTTTAAATTCACAAAACCTCAAAACCCATTTAGCACAAAACCCCAAAGACAAGCCAAAGAAGAAGAATAAATTTTATTAAATAGCGAGCGTAGCAGGAACCAGGAGAAAAAGAGAAATAAACCAATAAAAAGAATTAAAAATAGAAAACCCTGAACAAATACCATTCTTTATTTTCACAAAACCCAGAGACAAGTTTAGCCCAAAACCCCAAAGACAAGCCAAAGAAGAAGAATCAAATTTGTTAAATAGCGAGCGTAGCAAGGAACCAGGAGAAAAAGAGAAATAAACCAATAAAAAGAATTAAAAATAAAAACCCTGAACAAATACCATTCTTTAAATTCACAAAACCCAGAGACAAGTTTAGCCCAAAACCCCAAAGACAAGCCAAAAAAGAAGAATTAAATATGCTAAATAGCGAGCGTAGCGAGGAACCAGGAGAAAAAGAGAAATAAACAAATAAAAAGAATTAAAAATAGAAAACCATGAACAAATACCATTCTTTAAATTCACAAAACCCAGAGACAAGTTTAGCCCAAAACCCCAAAGACAAGCCAAAAAAGAAGAATTAAATATGTTAAATAGCGAGCGAAGCGAAGAACCAGGAGAAAAAAAGAAATAAACAAATAAAAAGAATTAAAAATAGAAAACCATGAACAAATACCATTCTTTATTTTCACAAAACCCAGAGACAAGTTTAGCACAAAACCCCAAAGACAAGCCAAAGAAGAAGAATCAAATTTGTTAAATAGCGAGCGTAGCAAGGAACCAGGAGAAAAAGAGAAATAAACCAATAAAAAGAATTAAAAATAGAAAACCCTGAACAAATACCATTCTTTAAATTCACAAAACCCAGAGACAACTTTAGCCCAAAACCCCAAAGACAAGCCAAAGAAGAAGAATTAAAATTGTTAAATAGCGAGCGAAACCAGGAGAAAAAGAGAAAGAAACAAATAAAAAGAATTAAAAACAGAAAACCCTGAACAAATACCATTCTTTAAATTCACAAAACCCAGAGACAACTTTAGCCCAAAACCCAAAAGACAAGCAAAAGAAGAAGAATCAAATTTGTCAAATAGCGAGCGTAGCAAGGAACCAGGAGAAAAAAAGAAAGAAACAAATAAAAAGAATAAAATAGAAAACCCTGAACAAATACCATTCTTTAAATTCACAAAACCCAGAGACAAGTTTAGCACAAAACCCAAAAGACAAGCCAAAAAAGAAGAATTAAATATGTTAAATAGCGAACGTAGCGAGGAACCAGGAGAAAAAGAGAAATAAACCAATAAAAAGAATTAAAAATAGAAAACCCTGAACAAATACCATTCTTTAAATTCACAAAACCCAGAGACAAGTTTAGCCCAAAACCCCAAAGACAAGCCAAAAAAGAAGAATCAAATATGTTAAATAGCGAGCGTAGCAAGGAACCAGGAGAAAAAGAGAAATAAACCAATAAAAAGAATTAAAAATAGAAAACCCTGAACAAATACCATTCTTTAAATTCACAAAACCCAGAGACAAGTTTAGCCCAAAACCCCAAAGACAAGCCAAAATAGAAGAATTAAATATGTTAAATAGCGAGCGTAGCAAGGAACCAGGAGAAAAAGAGAAATAAACCAATAAAAAGAATTAAAAATAGAAAACCCTGAACAAATACCATTTAGCTAAAATTCTTAAAATTTGAAAGAATGATTATTTTTAAGATCAACAATTTAACAGAATATACCATGATATATTCCCATCTTTATTAGTGATATCTCTCATCAATACTTCAAGTTTTTGACATTTTTCTGTATGCGCTCTCTCCGATCAGTTGCTTTAAATCTTCAAGACTCTCAATTGCATCGTTGTCCTTTTAAGCGTCAGTAACCGCTTCTATAAGCACCTTGCTAAATCGCTTTTTGTAAATCAAAGCAACAAGTTATTCCAACTTGTCAAATCTCTCTATTGATATTTTCTTCATCCTGAGTAGTATCTGCTGCTTAGGTAAGGTAGATACTGGAAAATATTTAGACTGCAACCCACCCATGCTCCTTGAGCTCCTGCCCCTCATTTACAGATATTAGCCCTCGGAGGTGATCTCACAAGCAATAAGCACTTAAGCATCAGTTCTAAACCTAGTATTGTATCCATAGCTTTCCTCCTGAGTTAGTATCAACACCCATTTTGCCATGATTCAATTTCCTCTAAAGTGTCTTGGGAGATACCTGTCTTCACTCTTAAATTGCAAATCTATTCAATCGTGTCTTTCACAATTTTCTTCTCATGATCATCACAAAAGATGATGAAAGGGACAGCTTGGCCGCATTCTTAGATTTCGTTATAAATTTTGAGAGCCTTTCTTCCTCACTTGAGCAAACGATAACATCACCTCCCTAATCCTACCTCAGCTCATGCAATTGTTCATACTCACTCTTAAACTTTAGAATTTTTGGCTTAATGCATACCTGTGCAAGCACTCTCTAGATTCCTTAATCACAAGTAGCGCTAAACATGTAGGACCTTGTCAATCATATATCCCAAATCCCTTGCAACTTACCATCATGACAATAAAATGGATGCTTCCAAGTAATTCGATCAAATTCATCCACTATTAAAATGTCAAACTACCTTTTAGTAATGTAGAAGTTTTCAATTGTTTCTATTTGCAACTAGATGCCCAATGGTTAAAGAAACTTCTAGGTTTACATCTTGAGAATCTTGTCAGGAACTAATAAAACAACCTTTTTCCCTTGCTATATCCAAAAACAAGACAATAGCCCTTGGACCCACGTCTTGCCAGATGCAGTTGGCATCTGGATTAAATGCTGTTTTCTATCTGATTCAAGACAATTGCTGCTATTGTTGACTAATAGGTTGAATGTTTGTAATCTAAGCAATTCTCCTCCATTTACTAGGAACATTTTAAGATTTCATCTAGAGTGATCTTGTAATCAGAGTTCTATGATTCAAAGAATTCTTACCACATTTCCTGGCTTTTGCATTCAAGTTAAGATTGGTTTTAAAAACTTTAAGTGCATGATTAGAGCTTACTAAGTTCACGCATCCACAAAGTCTCATCGCAGGTAAATATTTATTCTAGTTGGTCGAGTTCATAGTCCTTGATTGATTGAAGCACGACTACCAATCTTTCTAGTTGCAGTTTAATGTGGTCCCTCTTAGCGAGCATGGTCAATAGTATTCTCCTATAAGAGAAAATTCCTAGCAGTTCATTTATTTGATTAGAGGGGTCCTATTTCACTTTTGTTATTGAAAGCATTTTAACAAGATCTTCTCTATAAAGTTTATTGACCCTCCTGATAGTTGAGATGCAATCCTCATATAGAAAATTCTCTCTACATTTTACAATCATCCCAGCTTCACTTTCACTGAATCCACTTTTTACTAGGTACTTTTGAAAGTTTAGTATGCTTTCCGATAAAGTGATAGATTTGAGAGATTAAAGAGAATTTAAATCGAGCAGGAGACTAACCAATCCAGCTGTCATTGGCTAATTTGAATCTTTTAGATGCCGGTTTATTGATGATGCCATTACACCCAAGATTATTTTCTCAGACTCGTCAAAAGCTGAAGTATCGACATTGTGTTTTAAGTTTGGAAAAAGTGTGTGAGTGAGAGTCTAGCCTTCCAAAGATAATTCTTTTATGATCTAGCATGCTGCTAAATGGAATTTCAGGATTTATTGCTGTGAATATTTTGTGAGTTCCTACTCAATGCACTAAATCTCCCTATTTTTGAACAAATCTATGATGTGCAATTGCTAATGCTTGATTTAAGTTTCAACACTCTAACTGTAAAAATCTCTGTCAGAGATGAGCGCTGAGTTTAACTTTGAAATCATGCTATGCCGAAATTCTTCTTTAAGATCGGAGAAGTGCTGAATGATGAACAATGACAACTACGACATGTCATTTTAGGTTTAGGAGGCTTGCTTGACACGTTGAAATGGAGCCTAGATTCGATGCTTCTAAATACTCTTGTGATCGCTGGATGCCATTTCATCTGCAGGGCATCTTTTGTTTACATCGAGTCTTCCTTCTTTATGACGCTGTTCAGATTTCGTTTAAGATGCTATCTCTTCACTCTAATATAGTTCTTGACAAGATCTCGATCAAGCTCATTAAGAGGGTATACTTTCATCTTGGGGTGATTTTAGATATCCTTAAAAGTTTTTTAGTAGTTATTGGTGATTAACCCTAAGGTCATCTTCGCTTCCGAGCATGGAACTTCAGCATCTTCTTGATCATAATATTGCTTGAAGTCGGTATAGGTCTTAATTTTTCTTACATCACTTTCTTTGCGCTTTTGTTTTTAGTCCCTTTTGTTAAGTTTTGTCGACAACTTAGTATCGATGATGATAGAGATTTTGTAGTTGAAGGCTTAGAATTACAGCGTGAGTCATCACTGTCATACATTGACTCTTAAGAGCTGCTCATTTTAAATTTTTTGAATCTGTGATTTTTTTAATTTTAATAAATTCAAATTTAATTTATTTAATCTTGAACTCAAATCTCTTTCATGGTTTAAATCAACAAAAGGGGGAGGGTGTGATTAAAATTTTTAACACAAGAAATTTTTCAAAAAATCACAAAAAAGTCTCGAAAAAATCACAAAAATCACAAAAAATGTAAAAAAATCACAAAAAGTCACAAAAAAATTACAGGCTAAAAAATTCTCATTTTTATAAAAATAGATCACATAGACCCCCACCTTTTTTGGAAAATATATAATTATCAATACCTTTCCACCTTCCCAAGAATCATTTCAATTGAAATCGCTGTTTTTCTTATAGTTAAGGTAGGTAATAATATTTTATTTTTAATTGGCAATAGAGAATTTCATATATGGAGACAATTTCTCAGAAAAGATCACATCAGCAATTTCAGATGAGTGATAGTCAAGCTGAGGAGAGCATTTTGAAGATCACACCCCATGAGCTTGGCGGAAAGTTCAAGTCCAAAGTTGACATATACACCTATCTAACTGAGATTTGTAATAATTACTGCCCATGACAATTATAGTGGGATACTACATGCCACCAATCGAGGGCATCAACAGAGAATACATCCGTCTGATTTTTAAGGGAAGTAAGAGGCTTCTGAAAATGGACCAGATCAAGATGGTGAAGGTACCAAAGTACGATGAACTTTCAGTAAGGCAGCTATATTTACAAGTGTGTGACGACTAAGAGCTCAGCATATATCTGCCTGATATGTCAGAGAAATCCAAGCCTATCGACAGGCAATACTTCTTCAACATTCCTAACACAATCCAGCCCGAGTATCTCTCACACATCATCAACAAGTCAAGGGTGAGTAGGATCGGTGGTGATGGGCAAGGTCAAAAGAATGACTACATACTCATCTCTGACGACTGGTTCTCCCAGTTGACCAGCCATCCATTCATCTCAAGTAACTTACTATATCTTTAACTAACTAAAACTTAGAAAATCGGGGAGGACCATGCAGCTCTTGAAAGCTTCTACCAAACTAATGAAGGCCAGAAAGCCTAAGCAATCGCCCCCCAAAGTTTTGTCCCTTAAGCGATTCAGGGGGATTGAACATGCCTCAGCTAGCAAGGGGATCAAACCAAGTGATGGATCTCGCCTCCTTGAGATGAACACCACAATGTTTGAGTCTTAATCTGACGCTGGGACCATTAACAACAACGCAATGAGATTTAACATTTGAGCTTAAATTATCATAATTTAACTTAACATCATAAATCATACTTCTTCATTTTCTTCATGCATATTTCTCTTATAACACCATCATCCACGCTAAAGAATGCTTATCTCAAAACTCTTTTTGCATCAAACTTCTCATCCTATCCAACAATCTTCATTTTCATCCTCTTAAACTAGTTTTTAAGCACCGAAAAGTAATTTTCAATAGGGTTATATTGAGGCGAGTATGGAGGAGTAAAAATGAGAATAATGCCTAGCTCCTCAGTCAAAGCTTTGATCTTTTTACTGTGATGCACTATTAGATTATCAAGAACCACAGCAAGCCTATTTTTCATATTTTGTTCATGCAATTCTATGATGAAATCATAAAAATTCTCAACGTCCACTGACCTATCATGATTGTAGTATAGTTCCAAACCTCTGTCAGGAGATACTCCTGCAACCACTCAATGCTCTTAGTGAATTGTAATTTGTCTTTCACAATAATATTTTGGCCCGATTTCTGAACTCTTGCTTGAGATTAGTGGAGTATGTAAACATCACCTCGTCAATTAACACAATCTTTCTTCCCTCCTGTATAGCATTGATTAGTTCTAATTTCATCTGTTAGAATAGCCCTTAGGTTTTCAGGGTCTAAACTGGACTCATGTACTTGCAGACTCTGATAAATTTCCTCTTAATTCCATTGTCCTTGTATACCTTAGAAAGTTTAGATTGAGAAATCTTAAGCTCAGGAAAATTTCAATGGAACATTACACATCTTTCCCCCAATGTCATCCCTGCCTAATGCTACAAAGTGCTCTAACTCGTTAGGTATTCAATGTTATCATCCGAAAGTTTGCAAGGTTTAGAGAGTGGACCCTTAGCATTTTCTTGCTAACTTTTGATTAAGCAAATATTTTTCACAATTGATCTTGGAATGTTTGTAAGATCACTTATTAAAGAGTAACTAAGATAGATAGCTGATTCCTTATCTGGAGCTAGGCATTTGAACCTGAGAAATATTATTAAGTCTTGTACACTTTAGAAAGTTCTTTATTGTTTCATCATTTTGCGGTTTTTATTGGTTTGTTCTGGATTATGATCTTTTTTGAAATTATTGAATTTTAAAATCTATTAGACTTTCTCTAATGATTATCTTAGGCAATTCAGTCGCGAACACTTTTAGCATCTTTATTATTCATCAATTTCTTATTTTCTAAAGGACTTTAAGATCATTTATTTCAGAAATTTGCAATTATATAGCTCCAAGTTTCCAGGAATCTTGTCAGAGATTTGGGAAGATAATCCTTTCTAAAATGCTTCTAAAATGAGTGAGTTAAACTTAAATTATCTTCATGAGTTCACAGTCCTAAGCATTTATTTTACTTCTCTTCATCATTTGAAACTACATCTTTATCATAGTCCTTGAGGTCATTTTCTTTTTTATTGTGATCCCTCCGATACCTGCAATACCTCCGATACCTCTGATACCCGCGATACCTCCGATCCTGCTGATACCTCCGATACCCGCGATACCTCCGATCCTGCTGATACCTCCGATACCCGCGATACCTCCGATACCTGCAATACCTCCGATACCTGCAATACCTCCTATACCTCCGATACCTGCAATACCTCCGGTCCTGCCGATCCCTTCAGTAGTTTCTAAAATCACAAGTACTTTAATGAACCCATATTGAGCTGATTAGTATAGCTGCTGCTTAGTAAGGAATCTAAACAAAGTACACTAGTCACAATAATTTTTAGGGCGAAAATACAAACTGCGTTATTTTAACGAAGATCTATATCTATACTTTAGAGGTAAGGTAGACTACTTTATTCACAGACCATCTGATAATCATTCTATATTATTGCATTTCGCATTTCGTATCTGAGAATTGTAAAGTTTTTAATGCTTATAATGTATTTGATAAACAACAAACAATTTTTTCATTCATTATCGGGATCCTGAGAGTAAATCATAGGGCAACAATAACTAACTCAACCTGGAACTCAGCAATCATTCAGTTTCATTTTGATAACTTTAAGTTAATATATTGGGAGAGAAGAGAGAACATTCAAGTATTTTTATCATGAAACAATTGTAATTAAGATTAGTTTGCAGCTTATTTAATGCATGAAGCTGAAACTTTTCATGCTAAGAAAAGATCTGGTTTCCCTAGTAGATGATGAAATTCTAATTTTTAATTATTTTATCTTACTCTTCAAATTCAAAAAATACTGACTAATTCCTGTATTTTCACAAAACCAGAGACAAGTTTAGCCCAAAACCCCAAAGACAAGCCAAAGAAAAAGAATTAAATTTGTTAAATAGCGAGCGTAGCGAGGAACCAGGAGAATAAGAGAAAGAAACAACTAAAAAGAATTAAAAACATAAAACCCTGAACAAAACCCATTCTTTAAATTTACAAAACCCAGAGACAAGTTTAGCCCAAAACTCCAAAGACAAGCCAAAGAAGAAGAATTAAATTTGTTAAATAGCGAGCGTAGCAAGGAACCAGGAGAAAAAGAGAAATAAACCAATAAAAAGAATTAAAAATAGAAAACCCTGAACAAATACCATTCTTCAAATTCACAAAACCCAGAGACAAGTTTAGCCCAAAACCCCACAGCATTGTTTAAAAAATATATAAATTATATTTATATGTAGGCTGACTTATGCAATGACATTAGCCTTCCAGCGAATATAAAAATCTTTTGCGACAAAAATACAATTATTTTTTAATCAAATTACTTTCTAAAATATAAGAGTAGAATTACTATTTTTGTAAACATCTATTTTTCAAATAATAATTAAAAAAACTTAATTTAATTATCATTTATATAGTACTTTAATTTATATATTTTGAAACAGCTATATTTCAAAGTATAATTTTTAAAACTAGAAATTATTATAATTTAAATTAATATATTTGTAAACAACTATATTTCAAAGTATAATTATTAAACCTAAAAATTAAAATATTTTCTAATATAATATATTTGTAAACAGCTATATTTCGATGTTTAAAAAAAGATTATAAATATTTTATCAATTATATAGAAATAAAATGATAAATTTGTAAACAGGCATATTTCGATGTTTAAAAAATGAATATATATATTTATCAATAATATTGAAATAAAATGATAAATTTGTAAACAGGTATATTTCGATGTTTAAAAAATGATATATATATTTATCAATAATATTGAAAAAAAATGATAAATTTGGAAACAGGCATATTTCGATTTTTAAAAAATGAATATAAATATTTATTCATTTATTTAGAAATAAATTGATATTTTGTAAACAGGTTTTTATCTAAGTTTTATAATTAAAATTAATTTTATTTTATATTTTATTGTCAATTTTTACTTTTTTATTATATTGTCAAAATAGTAAAAAATTTTGTATATAAAATTCCTTAATTATAAAAAACTTTAAATTAATGTTGCTTGATAATTGATATTATTATTTTTTGTTTAATATGTATAGTTTATAATAGAATGTTATTTAAATATAAATTTAAGTATTAGATCTTAAATATCTTTTTTGTTAGAAGCAATGAGTTTTATAAAAAAACATTTATATATATTTCTAAGTAAATTTTATAATAAGGAATAAAAATGAAAATAGATTTATATTAATACGATATATATTATACTTCACGCTTTTAACATGAGTTATATAAAGTTATTTTTTCTAAAATAATCAAAACTTAAATAATAGCTTTTTTTTATGCGTAAAAGATAAATATTAATTAATAAATAAAATTTTGAAAAAGTGTAATTAAATATACATAGATAAGAAATTTCATATCTAATTAAAATTATACACATGATTAAATAAAAAATAATTTTATATTTTTATTGTGCACAATATTATGAAGAAATGGGAATTAGGGTTTCAGGGATTCAGTGTTTAAACCTGCTTAAGTTTAAAAGAATTAAAATTCGAGAGTTAGTGCCTGTCTCAAGAAATGAGTTGTTTAAAACTCATCAATTGAATCAATAAATTAAGAGGGAAATTTATCATAAAAACTAACAAGATAAAACATTATGTAAAATGCAGCTATATTTAAAATTGGTGGAATATATAATCATTGTCAACAGACTTTGTCTCGCCAAATCAAGAAATGTAGAACGTTTTCTGAATTACATTATGTGATTTAGTTTGAATCCCGTTCAACCACTTTTAAAAAAATTGTGATTAATTGATTGATTTCATTCAGTATTTATGACTTTTATAAAAACAATAAATAAATTATCTAATAGTTTTCTTGAACATCTTTTCAGATTTAAGTCCTTAGACAGTTAAGAGCTAGAGAATAAATTGTAATTTTCTAGCTATTATAAATAAAGTGAGCAATAAAATAAGAATAATTATAAGATTTGACTACATCATAAAAATTTGATTATATTTGAAATTACGTATTGAATAATATTTCATGAAAAATTAACTATGAAATTGTGCACAAAGTAAAGATTTGTAATGTTTATATCCTAATTTGTCTGCTGAGAAGTAGTATTTGATTCTGCTATTACACAGAAGACACAATTATTAACTGCCCTTGAAAAGTTCTGGGTTTTCAAGCTGCCAACTCTCAATAGACATTGAAATATCTTAATGATAAGCTTGAGAATTCATTTTTTTATAATGATTTTAAGCGAGTTCTAACTGCCCATAACTTCTTAGAATGCCTATCTCCTATGATTCTAGTTATGCTACTATTGCTCACCGTCATCGATATAGTAATAGTTCGCTACTAGCAGCTGCTTTTAAAAATACCACTTCCTCTTCTTCGAGAAGTGGACTCGGAAGAAATCAAGAAAAACAGAGGATTTAAATACAATAGTATTCTTAAGAATTGTAAGATTCATCAGCTTATTTGTCTGCTGAGTAGTAGTATTTGATTCTGCTATTACACAGAAGACACAATTATTAACTGCCCTTGAAAAGTTCTGGGTTTTCAAGCTTCCAACTCTCAATAGACTTTGAAATATCTTAATGATAAGCTTGAGAATTCATTTTTTATAATGATTTCAAGCGAGTTCTAACTGCCCATAACTTCTTAGAATGCCTATCTCCCATGAATCTAGTTATGCTACTATTGCTCAACGTCATCGATATAGTAATAGTTCGCTACTAGCAGCTGCATTTAAAAATACCACTTCTTCTTCTTCGAGAAGTGGACTCGGAAGAAATCAAGAAAAAACAGAGGATTTAAATACAATAGTATTCTTAAGAATTGTAAGATTCATCAGCTTATTTGTCTGCTGAGTAGTAGTATTTGATTCTGCTATTACACAGAAGACACAATTATTAACTGCCCTTGAAAAGTTCTGGGTTTTCAAGCTTCCAACTCTCAATAGACTTTGAAATATCTTAATGATAAGCTTGAGAATTCATTTTTTATAATGATTTCAAGCGAGTTCTAACTGCCCATAACTTCTTAGAATGCCTATCTTCCATGATTCTAGTTATGCTACTATTGCTCACCGTCATCGATATAGTAATAGTTCGCTACTAGCAGCTGCTTTTAAAAATACCACTTACTCTTCTTCGAGAAGTGGACTCGGCATAAATCAAGAAAAACAGAGGATTTAAATACAATAGTATT
>ARYC01021013.1:0-15376 GCA_000711775.1 Oxytricha trifallax
ATCTTGAGAATCTTGTCAGGAACTAATAAAACAACCTTTTTCCCTTGCTATATCCAAAAACAAGACAATAGCCCTTGGACCCACGTCTTGCCAGATGCAGTTGGCATCTGGATTTAAAATGCTGTTTTCTATCTGATTCAAGACAATTGCTGCTATTGTTGACTAATAGGTTGAATGCTTGTAATCTAAGCAATTCTCCTCCATTTACTAGGAACATTTTAAGATTTCATCTAGAGTGATCTTGTAATCAGAGTTCTATGATTCAAAGAATTCTTACCACATTTCCTGGCTTTTGCATTCAAGTTAAGATTGGTTTTAAAAACTTTAAGGCATGATTAGAGCTTACTAAGTTCACGCATCCACAAAGTCTCATCGCAGGTAAATATTTATTCTAGTTGGTCGAGTTCATAGTCCTTGATTGATTGAAGCACGACTACCAATCTTTTTAGTTGCAGTTTAATGTGGTCCCTCTTAGCGAGTATGGTCAATAGTATTCTCCTTTAAGAGAAAATTCCTAGCAGTTCATTTATTTGATTAGAGGGTCCTATTTCACTTTTGTTATTGAAAGCATTTTAACAAGATCTTCTCTATAAAGTTTATTGACCCTCCTGATAGTTGAGATGCAATCCTCATATAGAAAATTCTCTCTACATTTTACAATCATCCCAGCTTCACTTTCACTGAATCCACTTTTTACTAGGTACTTTTGAAAGTTTAGTATGCTTTCCGATAAAGTGATAGATTTGAGAGATTAAAGAGAATTTAAATCGAGCAGGAGACTAACCAATCCAGCTGTCATTGGCTAATTTGAATCTTTTAGATGTCGGTTTATTGATGATGCCATTACACCCAAGATTATTTTCTCAGACTCGTCAAAAGCTGAAGTATCGACATTGTGTTTTAAGTTTGGAAAAAGTGTGTGAGTGAGAGTCTAGCCTTCCAAAGATAATTCTTTTATGATCTAGCATGCCCTGCTAAATGGAATTTCAGGATTTATTGCTGTGAATATTTTGTGAGTTCCTACTCAATGCACTAAATCTCCCTATTTTTGAACAAATCTATAATGTGCTATTGCTATTGCTTGATTTAAGTTTCAACACTCTAACTGTAAAAATCTCTGTCAGAGATGAGCGCTGAGTTTAACTTTGAAATCATGCTATGCTGAAATTCTTCTTTAAGATCGGAGAAGTGCTGAATGATGAACAATGACAACTACGACATGTCATTTTAGGTTTAGGAGGCTTGCTTGACACGTTGGAATGGAGCATAGATTCGATGCTTCTAAATACTCTTGTGATCGCTGGATGCCATTTCATCTGCAGGGCCTCTTTTGTTTAACATCGAGTCTTCCTTCTTTATGACGCTGTTCAGATTTCGTTTAAGATGCTATCTCTTCACTCTAATATAGTTCTTGACAAGATCTCGATCAAGCTCATTAAGAGGGTATACTTTCATCTTGGGGTGATTTTAGATATCCTTAAAAGTTTTTTAGTAGTTATTGGTGATTAACCCTAAGGTCATCTTCGCTTCCGAGCATGGAACTTCAGCATCTTCTTGATCATAATATTGCTTGAAGTCGGTATAGGTCTTAATTTTTCTTACATCACTTTCTTTGCGCTTTTGTTTTTAGTCCCTTTTGTTAAGTTTTGTCGACAACTTAGATATCGATGATGATAGAGATTTTGTAGTTGAAGGCTTAGAATTACAGCGTGAGTCATCACTGTCATACATTGACTCTTAAGAGCTGCTCATTTTAAATTTTTTGAATCTGTGATTTTTTTTATTTTAATAAATTCAAATTTAATTTATTTAATCTTGAACTCAAATCTCTTTCATGGTTTAAATCAACAAAAGGGGGAGGGTGTGATTAAAATTTTTAACACAAGAAATTTTTCAAAAAATCACAAAAAAGTCTCGAAAAAATCACAAAAATCACAAAAAATGTAAAAAAATCACAAAAAGTCACAAAAAAATTACAGGCTAAAAAATTCTCATTTTTATAAAAATAGATCACATAGACCCCCACCTTTTTTGGAAAATATATAATTATCAATACCTTTCCACCTTCCCAAGAATCATTTCAATTGAAATCGCTGTTTTTCTTATAGTTAAGGTAGGTAATAATATTTTATTTTTAATTGGCAATAGAGAATTTCATATATGGAGACAATTTCTCAGAAAGATCACATCAGCAATTTCAGATGAGTGATAGTCAAGCTGAGGAGAGCATTTTGAAGATCACACCCCATGAGCATGGGGGAAAGTTCAAGTCCAAAGTTGACATATACACCTATCTAACTGAGATTCGTAATAATTACTGCCCATGACATTTATAGTGGGATACTACATGCCACCAATCGAGGGCATCAACAGAGAATACATCCGTCTGATTTTTAAGGGAAGCAAGAGGCTTCTGAAAATGGACCAGATCAAGATGGTGAAGGTGCCAAAGTACGATGAACTTTCAGTAAGGCAGCTATATTTACAAGTGTGTGACGACTAAGAGCTCAGCATATATCTGCCTGATATGTCAGAGAAATCCAAGCCTATCGACAGGCAATACTTCTTCAACATTCCTAACACAATCCAGCCCGAGTATCTCTCACACATCATCAACAAGTCAAGGGTGAGTAGGATCGGTGGTGATGGGCAAGGTCAAAAGAATGACTACATACTCATCTCTGACGACTGGTTCTCCCAGTTGACCAGCCATCCATTCATCTCAAGTAACTTACTATATCTTTAACTAACTAAAACTTAGAAAATCGGGGAGGACCATGCAGCTCTTGAAAGCTTCTACCAAACTAATGAAGGCCAGAAAGCCTAAGCAATCGCCCCCCAAAGTTTTGACCCTTAAGCGATTCAGGGGGATTGAACATGCCTCAGCTAGCAAGGGGATCAAACCAAGTGATGGATCTCGCCTCCTTGAGATGAACACCACAATGTTTGAGTCTTAATCTGACGCTGGGACCATTAACAACAACGCAATGAGATTTAACATTTGAGCTTAAATTATCATAATTTAACTTAACATCATAAATCATACTTCTTCATTTTCTTCATGCATATTTCTCTTATAACACCATCATCCACGCTAAAGAATGCTTATCTCAAAACTCTTTTTGCATCAAACTTCTCATCCTATCCAACAATCTTCATTTTCATCCTCTTAAACTAGTTTTTAAGCACCGAAAAGTAATTTTCAATAGGGTTATATTGAGGCGAGTATGGAGGAGTAAAAATGAGAATAATGCCTAGCTCCTCAGTCAAAGCTTTGATCTTTTTACTGTGATGCACTATTAGATTATCAAGAACCACAGCAAGCCTATTTGCCATATTTTGTTCATGCAATCCTATGATGAAATCATAAAAATTCCAACGTCCACTGACCTATCATGATTGTAGTATAGTTCCAAACCTCTGTCAGGAGATACTCCTGCAACCACGCAATGCTCTTAGAATTGTAATTTGTCTTTCACAATAATATTCTGGCCCGATTGCTGAACTCTTGCTTGAGATTAGTGGAGTATGTAAACATCACCTCGTCAATGAACACAATCTTTCTTCCCTCCTGTATAGCATTGATTAGTTCTAATTTCATCTGTTAGAATAACCCTTAGGTTTTCAGGGTCTAAACTGGACTCATGTACTTGCAGACTCTGATAAATTTCCTCTTAATTCCATTGTCCTTGTATACCTTAGAAAGTTTAGATTGAGAAATCTTAAGCTCAGAAAAATTTCAATGGAACATTACACATCTTTCTCCCAATGTCATCCCTGCCTAATGCTACAAAGTGCTCTAACTCGTTAGGTATTCAATGTTATCATCCGAAAGTTTGCAAGGTTTAGAGAGTGGACTCTTGGCATTTTCTTGCTAACTTTTGATTAAGCAAATATTTTTCACAATTGATCTTGGAATGTTTGTAAGATCACTTATTAAAGAGTAACTAAGATAGATAGCTGATTCCTTATCTGGAGCTAGGCATTTGAACCTGAGAAATATTATTAAGTCTTGTACACTTTAGAAAGTTCTTTATTGTTTCATCATTTTGCGGTTTTTATTGGTTTGTTCTGGATTATGATCTTTTTTGAAATTATTGAATTTTAAAATCTATTAGACTTTCTCTAATGATTATCTTAGGCAATTCAGTCGCGAACACTTTTAGCATCTTTATTATTCATCAATTTCTTATTTTCTAAAGGACTTTAAGATCATTTATTTCAGAAATTTGCAATTATATAGCTCCAAGTTTCCAGGAATCTTGTCAGAGATTTGGGAAGATAATCCTTTCTAAAATGCTTCTAAAATGAGTTAAACTAAATTATCTTCATGAGTTCACAGTCCTAAGCATTTATTTTACTTCTCTTCATCATTTGAAACTACATCTTTATCATAGTCCTTGAGGTCATTTTCTTTTTTATTGTGATCCCTCCGATACCTGCAATACCTCCGATACCTCTGATACCCGCGATACCTCCGATCCTGCTGATACCTCCGATACCCGCGATACCTCCGATCCTGCTGATACCTCCGATACCCGCGATACCTCCGATACCTGCAATACCTCCGATACCTCCGATACCTGCAATACCTCCGGTCCTGCCGATCCCTCCAGTAGTTTCTAAAATCACAAGTACTTTAATGAACCCATATTGAGCTGATTAGTATAGCTGCTGCTTAGTAAGGAATCTAAACAAAGTACACTAGCCACAATAAATTTAGAGCGAAAATACTAACTGCGTTATTTTAACGAAGATCTATATCTATACTTTAGAGTGTAAGGTAGACTACTTTATTCACAGACCATCTGATAATCATTCTATATTATTGCATTTCGCATTTCGTATCTTAGAATTGTGAAGTTTTTAATGCTTATAAATCTGATAAACAACAAACAATTTTTTCATTCATTATCGGGATCCTGAGAGTAAATCATAGGGCAACAATAACTAACTCAACCTGGAACTCAGCAATCATTCAGTTTCATTTTGATAACTTTAAGTTAATATATTGGGAGAGAAGAGAGAACATTCAAGTATTTTTATCATGAAACAATTGTAATTAAGATTAGTTTGCAGCTTATTTAATGCATGAAGCTGAAACTTTTCATGCTAAGAAAAGATCTGGTTTCCCCAGTAGATGATGAAATTCTAATTTTTGATTATTTTATCTTACTCTTCAAATTCAAAAAATACTGACTAATTCTTTATTTTCACAAAACCCAGAGACAAGTTTAGCCCAAACCCCAAAGACAAGCCAAAGAAGAAGAATTAAATTTGTTAAATAGCGAGCGTAGCCAAGAACCAGGAAAAAAAGAGAAAAAAACAAATAAAAAGAATTAAAAACAGAAAAACCCTGAACAAATACCATTCTTTAAATTCACAAAACCCAAGACAAGTTTGCCCAAAACCCCAAAGACAAGCCAAAGAAGAAGAAGAATTAAATATGTTAAATAGCGAGCGTAGCAAGGAACCAGGAGAAAAAGAGAAAGAAACCAATAAAAAGAATTAAAAACAGAAAACCCTGAACAAATACCATTCTTCAAATTCACAAAACCCAGAGACAAGTTTAGCCCAAAACCCCAAAGCAAGCCAAAAAAAGAATAAAAAATATTTAATTAGCTGAATTATAAAATAACATTAGCATAACGAGAAATAAAAATAATTAAAACAAAAATACAATTATTTTTTAATCAAATTACTTTCTAAAATAAAAAAGTAGAATTACTATTTTTATAAACAGCTAATTCAAATAATAATTAAAAAAACTAAATATTATCATTATTTATAAATTTATATATTTGGAAACAGCAATATTTCAAAGTAAAAATATTAAAACTAAAAATTATTATAATTTATAAATTAATATATTTGTAAACAACTATATTTCAAAGTATAATTATTAAACCTAAAAATTAAAATATTTTCTAATATAATATATTTGTAAACAGCTATATTTCGATGTTTAAAAAAAGATTATAAATATTTTATCAATTATATAGAAATAAAATGATAAATTTGTAAACAGGCATATTTCGATGTTTAAAAAATGAATATATATATTTATCAATAATATTGAAATAAAATGATAAATTTGTAAACAGGTATATTTCGATGTTTAAAAAATGAATATATATATTTATCAATAATATTGAAAAAAAATGATAAATTTGGAAACAGGCATATTTCGATTTTTAAAAAATGAATATAAATATTTATTCATTTATTTAGAAATAAATTGATATTTTGTAAACAGGTTTTTATCTAAGTTTTATAATTAAAATTAATTTTATTTTATATTTTATTGTCAATTTTTACTTTTTTATTATATTGTCAAAATAGTAAAAAATTTTGTATATAAAATTCCTTAATTATAAAAAACTTTAAATTAATGTTGCTTGATAATTGATATTATTATTTTTTGTTTAATATGTATAGTTTATAATAGAATGTTATTTAAATATAAATTTAAGTATTAGATCTTAAATATCTTTTTTGTTAGAAGCAATGAGTTTTATAAAAAAACATTTATATATATTTCTAAGTAAATTTTATAATAAGGAATAAAAATGAAAATAGATTTATATTAATACGATATATATTATACTTCACGCTTTTAACATGAGTTATATAAAGTTATTTTTTCTAAAATAATCAAAACTTAAATAATAGCTTTTTTTTATGCGTAAAAGATAAATATTAATTAATAAATAAAATTTTGAAAAAGTGTAATTAAATATACATAGATAAGAAATTTCATATCTAATTAAAATTATACACATGATTAAATAAAAAATAATTTTATATTTTTATTGTGCACAATATTATGAAGAAATGGGAATTAGGGTTTCAGGGATTCAGTGTTTAAACCTGCTTAAGTTTAAAAGAATTAAAATTCGAGAGTTAGTGCCTGTCTCAAGAAATGAGTTGTTTAAAACTCATCAATTGAATCAATAAATTAAGAGGGAAATTTATCATAAAAACTAACAAGATAAAACATTATGTAAAATGCAGCTATATTTAAAATTGGTGGAATATATAATCATTGTCAACAGACTTTGTCTCGCCAAATCAAGAAATGTAGAACGTTTTCTGAATTACATTATGTGATTTAGTTTGAATCCCGTTCAACCACTTTTAAAAAAATTGTGATTAATTGATTGATTTCATTCAGTATTTATGACTTTTATAAAAACAATAAATAAATTATCTAATAGTTTTCTTGAACATCTTTTCAGATTTAAGTCCTTAGACAGTTAAGAGCTAGAGAATAAATTGTAATTTTCTAGCTATTATAAATAAAGTGAGCAATAAAATAAGAATAATTATAAGATTTGACTACATCATAAAAATTTGATTATATTTGAAATTACGTATTGAATAATATTTCATGAAAAATTAACTATGAAATTGTGCACAAAGTAAAGATTTGTAATGTTTATATCCTAATTTGTCTGCTGAGAAGTAGTATTTGATTCTGCTATTACACAGAAGACACAATTATTAACTGCCCTTGAAAAGTTCTGGGTTTTCAAGCTGCCAACTCTCAATAGACTTTGAAATATCTTAATGATAAGCTTGAGAATTCATTTTTTATAATGATTTCAAGCGAGTTCTAACTGCCCATAACTTCTTAGAATGCCTATCTCCCATGATTCTAGTTATGCAACTATTGCTCACCGTCATCGATATAATAATAGTTCGCTACGAGCAGCTGCTTTTAAAAATACCACTTCCTCTTCTTCGAGAAGTGGACTCGGAAGAAATCAAGAAAAACAGAGGATTCAAATACAATAGTATTCTTAAGAATTGTAAGATTCATCAGCTTATTTGTCTGCTGAGAAGAAGTATTTGATTCTGCTATTAAACAGAAGACACAATTATTAACTGCCCTTGAAAAGTTCTGGGTTTTCAAGCTGCCAACTCTCAATAGACTTTGAAATATCTTAATGATAAGCTTGAGAATTCATTTTATATAATGATTTCAAGCGAGTCCTAACTGCCCATAACTCTTAGAATGCCTATCTCCCATGAATCTAGTAATGCTACTATTGCTCAACGTCATCGATATAATAATAGTTCGCTACTAGCAGCTGCTTTTAAAATACCACTTCCTCTTCTTCGAGAAGTGGACTCGGAAGAAATCAAGAAAAACAGAGGATTTAAATACAATAGTATTCTTAAGAATTGTAAGATTCATCAACTTATTTGTCTGCTGAGAAGTAGTATTTGATTCTGCTATAACACAGAAGACACAATTATTAACTGCCCTTGAAAAGTTCTGGGTTTTCAAGCTGCCAACTCTCAATAGACATTGAAATATCTTAATGATAAGCTTGAGAATTCATTTTTTATAATGATTTCAAGCGAGTTCTAACTGCCCATAACTTCTTAGAATGCCTATCTCCCATGATTCTAGTTATGCAACTATTGCTCACCGTCATCGATATAGTAATAGTTCGCTACTAGCAGCTGCATTTAAAAATACCACTTCCTCTTCTTCGAGAAGTGGACTCGGAAGAAATAAAGAAAAACAGAGGATTTAAATACAATAGTATTCTTAAGAATTGCAAGATTCATCAACTTATTCGTCTGCTGAGAAGAAGTATTTGATTCTGCTATTACACAGAAGACACAATTATTAACTGCCCTTGAAAAGTTCTGGGTTTTCAAGCAGCCAACTCTCAATAGACTTTGAAATATCTTAATGATAAGCTTGAGAATTCATTTTTTATAATGATTTCAAGCGAGTTCTAACTGCCCATAACTTCTTAGAATGCCTATCTCCCATGAATCTAGTTATGCTACTATTGCTCAACGTCATCGATATAGTAATAGTTCGCTACTAGCAGCTGCATTTAAAAATACCACTTCCTCATCTTCGAGAAGTGGACTCGGAAGAAATCAAGAAAAACAGAGGATTTAAATACAATAGTATTCTTAAGAATTGCAAGATTCATCAACTTATTTGTCTGCTAGAAGAAGTATTGATTCTGCTATTACACAGAAGACACAATTATTAACTGCCCTTGAAAAGTTCTGGGTTTTCAAGCTGCCAACTCTCAATAGACATTGAAATATCTTAATGATAGCTTGAGAATTCATTTTTTATAATGATTTCAAGCGAGTTCTAACTGCCCATAACTTCTTAGAATGCCTATCTCCCATGATTCTAGTTATGCAACTATTGCTCACCGTCATCGATATAATAATAGTTCGCTACGAGCAGCTGCTTTTAAAAATACCACTTCCTCTTCTTCGAGAAAGTGGTCTCGGAAGAAATCAAGAAAAACAGAGGATTTAAATACAATAGTATTCTTAAGAATTGTAAGATTCATCAGCTTATTTGTCTGCTGAGTAGTAGTATTTGATTCTGCTATTACACAGAAGACACAATTATTAACTGCCCTTGAAAAGTTCTGGGTTTTCAAGCAGCCAACTCTCAATAGACTTTGAAATATCTTAATGATAAGCTTGAGAATTTATTTTTTATAATGATTTCAAGCGAGTTCTAACTGTCCATAACTTCTTAGAATGCCTATCTCCCATGATTCTAGTTATGCTACTATTGCTCACCGTCATCGATATAGTAATAGTTCGCTAGTAGCAGCTGCTTTTAAAAATACCACTTCCTCATCTTCGAGAAGTGGACTCGGAAGAAATCAAGAAAAACAGAGGATTTAAATACAATAGTATTCTTAAGAATTGTAAGATTCATCTGCTTATTTGTCTGCTGAGAAGAAGTATTTGATTCTGCTATTACACAGAAGACACAATTATTAACTGCCCTTGAAAAGTTCTGGGTTTTCAAGCAGCCAACTCTCAATAGACTTTGAAATATCTTAATGATAAGCTTGAGAATTTATTTTTTATAATGATTTCAAGCGAGTTCTAACTGTCCATAACTTCTTAGAATGCCTATCTCCCATGATTCTAGTTATGCTACTATTGCTCACCGTCATCGATATAGTAATAGTTCGCTAGTAGCAGCTGCTTTTAAAAATACCACTTCCTCATCTTCGAGAAGTGGACTCGGAAGAAATCAAGAAAAACAGAGGATTTAAATACAATAGTATTCTTAAGAATTGTAAGATTCATCTGCTTATTTGTCTGCTGAGAAGTAGTATTTGATTCTGCTATTACACAGAAGACACAATTATTAACTGCCCTTGAAAAGTTCTGGGTTTTCAAGCTGCCAACCTCTCAATAGACATTGAAATATCTTAATGATAAGCTTGAGAATTCATTTTTTTATAATGATTTTAAGCGAGTTCTAACTGCCCATAACTTCTTAGAATGCCTATCTCCTATGATTCTAGTTATGCTACTATTGCTCACCGTCATCGATATAGTAATAGTTCGCTACTAGCAGCTGCTTTTAAAAATACCACTTCCTCTTCTTCGAGAAGTGGACTCGGCATAAATAAAGAAAAACAGAGGATTTAAATACAATAGTATTCTTAAGAATTGCAAGATTCATCAACTTATTCGTCTGCTGAGAAGAAGTATTTGATTCTGCTATTACACAGAAGACACAATTATTAACTGCCCTTGAAAAGTTCTGGGTTTTCAAGCTGCCAACTCTCAATAGACTTTGAAATATCTTAATGATAAGCTTGAGAATTCATTTTTTATAATGATTTCAAGCGAGTTCTAACTGTCCATAACTTCTTAGAATGCCTATCTCCCATGATTCTAGTTATGCTACTATTGCTCACCGTCATCGATATAATAATACTTCGCTACTAGCAGCTGCTTTTAAAAATACCACTTCCTCTTCTTCGAGAAGTGGACTCGGAAGAAATCAAGAAAAACAGAGGATTTAAATACAATAGTATTCTTAAGAATTGTAAGATTCATCAGCTTATTTGTCTGCTGAGTAGTAGTATTTGATTCTGCTATTACACAGAAGACACAATTATTAACTGCCCTTGAAAAGTTCTGGGTTTTCAAGCTTCCAACTCTCAATAGACTTTGAAATATCTTAATGATAAGCTTGAGAATTCATTTTTTATAATGATTTCAAGCGAGTTCTAAACTGCCCATAACTTCTTAGAATGCCTATCTCCCATGATTCTAGTTATGCTACTATTGCTCACCGTCATCGATATAGTAATAGTTCGCTACTAGCAGCTTCTTTTAAAAATACCACTTCCTCTTCTTCGAGAAGTGGACTCGGAAGAAATCAAGAAAAACAGAGGATTTAAATACAAAAGTATTCTTAAGAATTTTAAGATTTATCAGCTTATTAGTCTGCTGAGAAGTAGTATTTGATTCTGCTATTACACAGAAGACACAATTATTAACTGCCCTTGAAAAGTTCTGGGTTTTCAAGCTGCCAACTCTCAATAGACTTTGAAATATCTTAATGATAAGCTTGAGAATTCATTTTTTATAATGATTTCAAGCGAGTCCTAACTGCCCATAACTTCTTAGAATGCCTATCTCCGATGATTCTAGTTATGCTACTATTGCTCACCGTCATCGATATAATAATAGTTCGCTACTAGCAGCTGCTTTTAAAAATACCACTTCCTCTTCTTCGAGAAGTGGACTCGGCATAAATCAAGAAAAACAGAGGATTTAAATACAATAGTATTCTTAAGAATTGCAAGATTCATCAACTTATATGTCTGCTGAGAAGAAGTATTTGATTCTGCTATTACACAGAAGACACAATTATTAACAGCCCTTGGAAAGTTCTGGGTTTTCAAGCTGCCAACTCTCAATAGACTTTGAAATATCTTAATGATAGGCTTGAGAATTCATTTTTTATAATGATTTTAAGCGAGTTCTAACTGCCCATAACTTCTTAGAATGCCTATCTCCCATGATTCTAGTTATGCTACTATTGCTCACCGTCATCGATATAGTAATAGTTCGCTACTAGCATCTGCTTTTAAAAATACCACTTCCTCTTCTTCGAGAAGTGGACTCGGAAGAAATCAAGAAAAACAGAGGATTTAAATACAATAGTATTCTTAAGAATTGTAAGATTCATCAGCTTATTTGTCTGCTGAGTAGTAGTATTTGATTCTGCTATTACACAGAAGACACAATTATTAACTGCCCTTGAAAAGTTCTGGGTTTTCAAGCTTCCAACTCTCAATAGACTTTGAAATATCTTAATGATAAGCTTGAGAATTCATTTTTTATAATGATTTCAAGCGAGTTCTAACTGCCCATAACTTCTTAGAATGCCTATCTCCTATGATTCTAGTTATGCTACTATTGCTCACCGTCATCGATATAGTAATAGTTCGCTACTAGCAGCTTCTTTTAAAAATACCACTTCCTCTTCTTCGAGAAGTGGACTCGGAAGAAATCAAGAAAAACAGAGGATTTAAATACAATAGTATTCTTAAGAATTGTAAGATTCATCAGCTTATTTGTCTGCTGAGTAGTAGTATTTGATTCTGCTATTACACAGAAGACACAATTATTAACTGCCCTTGAAAAGTTCTGGGTTTTCAAGCTTCCAACTCTCAATAGACTTTGAAATATCTTAATGATAAGCTTGAGAATTCATTTTTTATAATGATTTTAAGCGAGTTCTAACTGCCCATAACTTCTTAGAATGCCTATCTTCCATGATTCTAGTTATGCTACTATTGCTCACCGTCATCGATATAGTAATAGTTCGCTACTAGCAGCTGCTTTTAAAAATACCACTTACTCTTCTTCGAGAAGTGGACTCGGCATAAATCAAGAAAAACAGAGGATTTAAATACAATAGTATTCTTAAGAATTGTAAGATTCATCAGCTTATTTGTCTGCTGAGTAGTAGTATTTGATTCTGCTATTACACAGAAGACACAATTATTAACTGCCCTTGAAAAGTTCTGGGTTTTCAAGCTTCCAACTCTCAATAGACTTTGAAATATCTTAATGATAAGCTTGAGAATTCATTTTTTATAATGATTTCAAGCGAGTTCTAACTGCCCATAACTTCTTAGAATGCCTATCTCCCATGAATCTAGTTATGCTACTATTGCTCAACGTCATCGATATAGTAATAGTTCGCTACTAGCAGCTGCATTTAAAAATACCACTTCTTCTTCTTCGAGAAGTGGACTCGGAAGAAATCAAGAAAAACAGAGGATTTAAATACAATAGTATTCTTAAGAATTGTAAGATTCATCAGCTTATTTGTCTGCTGAGTAGTAGTATTTGATTCTGCTATTACACAGAAGACACAATTATTAACTGCCCTTGAAAAGTTCTGGGTTTTCAAGCTTCCAACTCTCAATAGACTTTGAAATATCTTAATGATAAGCTTGAGAATTCATTTTTTATAATGATTTCAAGCGAGTTCTAACTGTCCATAACTTCTTAGAATGCCTATCTCCCATGATTCTAGTTATGCTACTATTGCTCACCGTCATCGATATAGTAATAGTTCGCTACTAGCAGCTGCTTTTAAAAATACCACTTCCTCTTCTTCGAGAAGTGGACTCGGCATAAATAAAGAAAAACAGAGGATTTAAATACAATAGTATTCTTAAGAATTGCAAGATTCATCAACTTATTCGTCTGCTGAGAAGAAGTATTTGATTCTGCTATTACACAGAAGACACAATTATTAACTGCCCTTGAAAAGTTCTGGGTTTTCAAGCTGCCAACCTCTCAATAGACATTGAAATATCTTAATGATAAGCTTGAGAATTCATTTTTTTATAATGATTTTAAGCGAGTTCTAACTGCCCATAACTTCTTAGAATGCCTATCTCCCATGAATCTAGTTATGCTACTATTGCTCAACGTCATCGATATAGTAATAGTTCGCTACTAGCAGCTGCATTTAAAAATACCACTTCCTCTTCTTCGAGAAAGTGGTCTCGGAAGAAATCAAGAAAAACAGAGGATTTAAATACAAAATAGTATTCTTAAGAATTGTAAGATTCATCAACTTATTTGTCTGCTGAGAAGTAGTATTTGATTCTGTTATAACACAGAAGACACAATTATTAACTGCCCTTGAAAAGTTTTGGGTTTTCAAGCAGCCAACTCTCCATAGACTTTGAAATATCTTAATGATAAGCTTGAGAATTCATTTTTTATAATGCTTTTAAGCGAGTTCTAACTGCCCATAACTTCTTAGAATGCCTATCTCCCATGATTCTAGTTATGCTACTATTGCTCACCGTCATCGATATAGTAATAGTTTCGCTACTAGCAGCTGCATTTAAAAATACCACTTCTTCTTCTTCGAGAAGTGGACTCGGAAGAAATCAAGAAAAACAGAGGATTTAAATACAATAGTATTCTTAAGAATTGTAAGATTCATCAGCTTATTTGTCTGCTGAGTAGTAGTATTTGATTCTGCTATTACACAGAAGACACAATTATTAACTGCCCTTGAAAAGTTCTGGGTTTTCAAGCTTCCAACTCTCAATAGACTTTGAAATATCTTAATGATAAGCTTGAGAATTCATTTTTTATAATGATTTTAAGCGAGTTCTAACTGCCCATAACTTCTTAGAATGCCTATCTTCCATGATTCTAGTTATGCTACTATTGCTCACCGTCATCGATATAGTAATAGTTCGCTACTAGCAGCTGCTTTTAAAAATACCACTTACTCTTCTTCGAGAAGTGGACTCGGCATAAATCAAGAAAAACAGAGGATTTAAATACAATAGTATTCTTAAGAATTGTAAGATTCATCAGCTTATTTGTCTGCTGAGTAGTAGTATTTGATTCTGCTATTACACAGAAGACACAATTATTAACTGCCCTTGAAAAGTTCTGGGTTTTCAAGCTTCCAACTCTCAATAGACTTTGAAATATCTTAATGATAAGCTTGAGAATTCATTTTTTATAATGATTTCAAGCGAGTTCTAACTGCCCATAACTTCTTAGAATGCCTATCTCCCATGATTCTAGTTATGCTACTATTGCTCACCGTCATCGATATAGTAATAGTTCGCTACTAGCAGCTTCTTTTAAAAATACCACTTCCTCTTCTTCGAGAAGTGGACTCGGAAGAAATCAAGAAAAACAGAGGATTTAAATACAAAAGTATTCTTAAGAATTTTAAGATTTATCAGCTTATTAGTCTGCTGAGAAGTAGTATTTGATTCTGCTATTACACAGAAGACACAATTATTAACTGCCCTTGAAAAGTTCTGGGTTTTCAAGCTGCCAACTCTCAATAGACTTTGAAATATCTTAATGATAAGCTTGAGAATTCATTTTTTATAATGATTTCAAGCGAGTTCTAACTGCCCATAACTTCTTTGAATGCCTATCTCCCATGATTCTAGTTATGCAACTATTGCTCACCGTCATCGATATAATAATAGTTCGCTACGAGCAGCTGCTTTTAAAAATACCACTTCCTCTTCTTCGAGAAAGTGGTCTCGGAAGAAATCAA
>ARYC01021014.1:0-17741 GCA_000711775.1 Oxytricha trifallax
GAAAGTATAAATAAAATCAATTTAACAGTATTTATATTAGAATTGCAAATTTTATTATCACTTTTATTTAATGTCTCATTAAAAAATCCCTAATTTTATTAGTACTTTTAAAAAGTATAAGAAGTTAAAGCTTGCATTTGTGTTTATGTTTTTAGCAGCTTTAATCTATGTGATTTTAACTATAAAATCGACATTGTATATTACTATTACAATTAATTAATACAAAGTAATTATAATATTAATTAGAGGGACTGCTCAAGCATACTCAGAACCTATACATTTAATAATACTACAATTCTATTGGTTCAATTATTAATCAAATAATATTATAATTATTATAGACTTTATATTCCTCTTAAATATAAAATAAATAAACTACTCAATCACTCATTAATCTTATACTTATTAGAATAATTTAAACATTAGATTTCAATGTTATAGAATACTGACTGGCTTTGTGAATTAAAATTCAATTTTTTTAATTAATTTAAATAAATATATATTGCAGAAGCAAACTTTGCTCCATTAATATATCTTGAGGTTTTTGGTTTGTGCTATTCAATTACTAATGCCTAAAATGCGATTAATTTCCTTCATAATATCTACTTTTGATGCTTTCTAATCGCTTAGACTTATTTAACTTTATCCATCTTTTTAACTAAATTCAGTTGGATCTTAAACTGATAAATTTTGAGTGATTTCACTTTAATTAATATTTTGTTCTCTTATTTATGCCACATCCTCGAACAACTTCGCTATATATTCGAAGCGTTTTATGTCTCTTTTCTCTTGTGGAATTACATTCTGAATTTTTGAGGAGTAAATTTCGGTAATGTGTTGAAGTTTATCAATTAATAATTTCTCAGAGTCACTATGAGTTTGGGTATCTGCAGAGTGATAAGTGGATCTTATCATAAAGGCAATTGCAGATAAGATTTGCATGTTTGACTATATTAAAATTATATAATTAATCAATGAATAAGCACTATCTCAGGTTATTATCAATAAATATCTTTTCATAGGCTTCAATGGAGAGCTGCCACAATTCATTCACTACTAAATAACTTATAACATAAGCACATTAACTCAAAAATTTTTATTTTTATTGTCTCCCAATCCATAAATGGCCGAAGTAAGCAGTAAAACTTGGTAATCAGATATTAAAAGATCATAACTTTTGATTTAATTTTAGAGCAGCGACTTCAATTAAGTTTTAAAAGCGTCAATTAGATTGTTTATATAATGTTTTTCAAAGGAATCTGGGTGTAAAACATATGCTTAAAGTATGTTTATTAGTACTTTTATTGGTTCTTTCTCTAGCTTTACATTTTTCAAAAGTTTTTTAACCATAATTAAAATTAAATGTAATAGTTAAAAAGCAATATTAGCAAATATAATGTTTTTAATTAATTTTATAACCAGGTTCTTCTGATTTTCTTTAATTAGCAATTATTATATACATTCTATTTTAATTTCTTTAAGAATGATGATTAATTGTATTTTAAATAAATTAAAAAACTCCAAACATATACTTAATTTATTATACATATTATTTTCTTAACTTAGATTCTCTAATCTGAACATGCACTTGAGTATCTCTGTACTCTCAGTCTTTTGCAATGTTTAATAATTCGCTTATATAATCTCAGTTAGGAGATCACACTATTCTTTAGTGACTGCTTTAGCCCTATGTTTGCACAAAACCTTCAAATATAGAGTGATTACTGTGAGTTAGCAGTTATCCGAAGTCATGTATTAATCTAGTTTTTCAAGAGTTTAATCCCAAAGTGCTTCGTCTGCTTTTCTAATTGTGTCTTTTGCTATAAGATTCGTTGCTTTAATGAAATCTACGTAGTCTTCAGAGAAATTTCTCATTATGCAGACTGTGAAATACTTCCTCAACTTTATAGACTCAATAAAATTTCTAAATATTGAATTCATTTATATAAACGTTTGATAAAATATATCTTTAATTTTGACCCCTTCTCGAAGGAGCCCACACAAAACCCTTGTAAAGCCATATCAAAGTCAGCTTTGTTCAGCTAATCAAAATTATCCAGAAGCTCTTGCTCTAATAAATCCCATGTTTCTTTGCTTCCACAATCTATCATTCCCATTCCATAGATAAACATAGATAAATCCATAAGATAATACCTTTAATTAATATCATACCCCTAATTTTGAGTCATGCTGCTTTGTAACTATTGGTCTCTAATTTATTGTTAAATTAAATTATTAAAGATAATTAATATATAAGTTAATTTAATGAAACAGAAACAAATTAAATTTAACGATAGTGAATATTTTTTCTCCTGATTTTAATATGATCCATAAAAGCTTTCTCTACTATTTCAATGAGGTGTAGAGAAGTAGTTGACAATTTTCGATTGATAATCATGTTTTTGTAGATAGTTATTAAGTAGGACATTAATTTTGGATCGTGTTTAAGTTATTGTATGTTGTTCTCTTGCATAATAAACGATTCAAACTCACTCAAATATTATAATTCAAAAATTTAAAATAAAAATGAGAATAAATTTAGATAATTTAAATACTGCAGAAAAGTATTTGAATTTGAAAAAAATAACTTAATAAAGTTAAAATTTATGATTCATCTTTTATAAAATCCTTAGAAAAATACAATTTTTCAAATTCCTTAAATAGAACTTTTATATAAAATAACATGCTTTCCTTATGATTGCAAATAAAAAATAATTTAAGATTTTGACTTCACATTTAAGTCTAATGTATAACTAAGTAATCTTTGAGTATGAGTGGCTTTAAAATGGGTAACTACCTAGATTATAATAAATAATTAATTAATAAACTTAATTATAAATGTATTCCAATAATTATTCATCTATATTTTGAGAGATGTGGAAGTAAATGCTCTTTGTTTGATATGGTAATTCCAATATCAAACAGACTTTTAAACTCAAGTTGTTGTAAATTTTTCTCAAAAAAATAATCCAATTTTTCTAGTGTATTTGGTTTTTACTCAAATATCCCTCCTCTATTAAGTGAATTTAATATTTTCTCAAAGTTTTTAACATCATAAGCTTTGAACTTAGCCTATACTGCGTCTGTTTATGATAAATCGATTGCAGTTTCAACAGATTAGCAAAATTTATCAAGAAACTTTATAGAAAAAGTAAATTTATCTTAGAAGAAACACGCTCGGGCATATCTCGATAGATCTTGTGAGTTTATGGGTTAAGATCAATTTAAAAATAATATTCGGTATCTAAATGAAGTTCTATTAATACTAATTAGGGAATAGTAGTCTATTCTTAAAAAGCAATATTTTGAATTAATATATAGGGTTTGTCTATTTTAATCATGTGCTAATCGATTGCTTCCCAAAATTAATCTGACATTCTCAACCCCAATAAACTTGAACATTCTGCGGTATTACTCATATTCGTCGCATATTTATCGTATTACTAGGATGCCTTTACAAACAATTGATTATTTAATTTATTTCATAATTAATATTGTTTGTAGATTTAAAACAATTCAAAGATGTTGGCAATTGTTTTCTTCTAACTAAATGGCATTTAATTCCTGCCCATCTACCTAAGTGATTCATGATTCGCCTCAGATATCCCTCAATGCGACCACTCAAGTCATGATCATTCAATTTCTACATCTCTTTCATAATGAAATCTATCAAATATATTATTATTTGTAATTTTTAATAGGAATATTTTTGGGGCAATAAATTATTATATGATAAATCTAATTCTTAGAGGTTTTAGTCACCTCTATTTCCACTATTATTAGTATTGTATTGATCATTTTGATATTGCTATTATTAATAGTTCTCACTACTCTACTGCACTCTCTGAGCTTATCTTGGCTGCTATGGCTTGTTTCCTGATCTGTTGACGAATGATTGATACCTTTAAGATTTCTATATTATATAAATCTAAACAAAAAATTTAAATTAATTAAAATAAGTGCACAATTTAGACTATTAAGCGCATATATATTAACTCCCTAAAACATTTTATAATGATTAAAATATTATTTTAAAATCAATAATTTCAAAATAATACTAAGCTGGATGTATCTCTATGATTATCGAGAAAGCAAAGAGCATTGCAGTCCCTCTTCTCTTTTATAGATTGTTAAATTTTTCTACTTAATCTTCTCATTAAACTACTAATACTAATCGATGAACTTATATATTTATTTATGATCACTAATAGCTATTTTTGTAATTATTCACACTCTATGTTTTTTTAAAAGAAATAAATTAATCTTGTTATTAGTTTAATTCAAAATTTGTGAAAATCGTAAATAAATTAAATAAAAATTGAAAATTAACTTAAAATCATAATTATCTAATTATTTAGAAAAAAAACGTAATAATAAAATGAAATCAAATTTAAATTGAGAGGATTGATAATAATTCTAATTTCAAGTCTTTTCCTTTAGATTTCAAAACAAGAGGAATATATCTGGGATGGAGAAGTATATAGAGGGATTAATGTGATTACATATTAGAGAGGATAAGTCGTTGAGTATTACAACCATGGAGAAATATGTGAAAGGTAAATACATTATAATGATTCATATTTTTATAATTTATAGTTTTCTTTTGGTTCCAGGGATGCAAATGCTAAATGATTCAGTACTTGCTTTTGTATATATAGTTATAATTGCTTATGTTTATATTGGAGTCTACCTTGCTATGGATGTTCTATTAGAGTAAGTTAATTTCTATTATTCAAAATAGATATATTTTTCTTAAACTTATTTGTTGACAAAATGACTTTTATAGAGCCATAAATCACATAACATCTCGCTAAGAAATCATAAAATAAATGAATCCTTAAACCAAGAAGACTTAAGAGAAAAAAGTTAAAATTTGGAATCCTGCCATTGCAAATCTAACTATGATGGTTTTAGGCAGCTGTGCCCCAGAAATAATCCTGAACATTATTGAAGCTGTTTAGATTATATCTTTGAAGGATGTTAGTTAGTATAAGAGTGACAGAGAATATATTGGGTTTAGTACCATTATAGGGTCTGCAGCTTTTAATGTATTTTTCATAAGTGCAATTTGCATTTATGCTCCAACTAAAGAAAAAGATATAGTAAGTCTTACAAGTTTAAAAAAAGTCAACCAATTTTTGATAATTTTTGATTGTTTTATTTTAAATGCTAATTACATATTGCTTTTAGAACGAAAAAAGAGATGTTAGTGTGGAGAGAGGTACTAAAAAATTGAACTATATGGGCCACTATATAATTGTGATATGCTTCAACATTTTAGCCTACATTTGGCTTTTAATAATCATGAAAGTGTCTTCCCCAGATATCATTGAAATGTGGGAGGCTATAGTTACCATCGCTTTGTACATTCCATTTTTGACCATAACTTATGGCTATGATAAAATGAGGGAGAGGAATTTAATGAACAAGTTGGGTGTTGAAGACGAGATGGAAGCTTAAATTGTAAATATGATATACAAAATGTTATATACTAAATATGATTAAATTATTTGTAAATTGCAGCAAATTAAGAATAGGAGTAAAAGGAACAGTAAAATAAAAGGGCAGCAAACAATAAACGCAAAAGTATATTTGTAGCAAAGAACGAAGAAAAGAAAGAGAAAGAATCTAATAAGATAATGAGACACTATAATTATATTAGTTCTTGTAAATATTGTTAAATATAATAACCGATAGACTTCTATAGAATATTAATAGCTGAGAAAAAGGGATAGCCTCTTAAAAATTACGATGAATAGAAAAAAAGAAAAGAAATGAAGGAATATCTATTAAAATATTTAAAGACCGATGATATAGAGCAGGTCCCTTACAATCAATAATTTATATAATTGTGAAACAAGGAAATTTAGTATAATTCCTAAAAATTATATTAATATCTTTTCATTAAGAATGAACTAAAACTGACCATTGAAGGAGAACCTTTAATTAGTAGAGTGATCTATAGACTATGGTTTGCAAATGTACTTTCAATTAAGAGAGATATAGTCAATAGATAGACATTCGATAGGAAAAGAATATAAGGTTTCTATGATTAGAGAGATCATCAGATGTTTGGATTTAAGTGCTTAAAATATTCAGTAAATGAAAGCAAGGGGGTTCTAGAAGTTGAAATACTTATAGTATACTCCTTAAAGAGTGAGTTTACTTTTTACAAAAATTATTATAACAAGAAAAAATTAGCAGGTTCAGTAGGAGTGAGGACAGTCAATGGGACTGCAAAATCAGGGGAAGACTATGAGAAAATTGAACGCTCAATTAAATTCAAGAAAGACTAGGAATCACAAAAGCTAAAAATCAAGATTATGGATAATGAAGAATGGGAACCAGATGAAGAGTTTTTCGTGGAGCTCTATGATTACAGAACTGGCTATGTTCTTAAGGGAAAAGACGTAAAATGCTCAATTACTATCATAGATGATGATAATCCAGGAGCACTTAGTTTTGTAAAAGCTGAATTAGGAGTGATGACCACAGACTATGAAGCGAGAATAACTGTAATAAGAAAGAATGGATGCAAAGGGCATGTGACTTGCAGATTTAAAACTGTGGAGGTTGAAGATAAGGATAAGAGAGCCATTCCTGGTATCGATTATGAAAAAACAGAAGGAGTCTTAGAATTTAAGGATTCTGAGATAACACAGGACATCAGAATCAAACTATTAAATAAGAGGCAGTTTGATTTGGATGACTACGGCTATATGTTCGGACTCAAGATATTTGATCCATAGCCAAAGGGAATTGTAAAAATTACTATGAAAGATACTTGCTTGGTTAAACTGGAGCTTGATAATGAATTTTAATTGAGGCAAGAATCACTGGATTAATACTTATGGACAGTTGAGAGACAAGCTAATAGAAGTTGGGAGAGTTTTAACATAGATAAATGCAGAAGTATTTTTTATTTAAGAGTTAAATAAAGCAGGCTATAATGTTACATCCAACATTGAACTTAGATGGCACCATAGACGATGTTAGCAATTTAGATTCAGTAATTCATTTTGTTACTATTTTCTGGAAAACAATAATTTCATTTGTTCCACCTTCGCACATTTACAGAGGTTGGCCTACTCTCTTTTTTATCTTGATGTTGATATCTCTATAAATGCTTGTAATTCTTGAATTTTCTAAGTTATTTGGCTGCAACACAGACTTTGGCGGTTATATGACAGCTTTAATTATAACTTCAGTAGGTGCCGCTATACCTGATGCCGTGGCTAGTTGGCAAGCAGCTAGTTACAGTAAATACGCTGACAATGCGCTTATGGCTTTGTAGTGCTCCGTATCAGTTAACATCTTTGTTAGCTCAATATAAATTTTTAAATACTTTAAAATTAAATATTTTTAGCGTGGGAATCTCTTGGCTTTTGCAATCAGTGTATTTCATGATAAAAGGAGCTAAATTTCGAATTAATGCAGACTACCTCCAATACTAAGTTTTAATTTTCCTAGTTTCTTATGCTACATGTGTTAGTGTTTTATTTGTTAGGAGGTGGACCATAGGAGGAGAACTTGGTGGATCAAAGAAGTTGATAAAGATATTATCAAGTTTAGGTATTATTGCTGTATATGCAGTATTTTTGGCAGTTGTGGCTTTTACCAAATGATTTAAAATTTTATTTTTATTGCTTTAATTAAGTTTTTGGTAATTATATACAAGCCTAGGAACTCATAAATTAAAAAATCACTGTAATCTCAAAATTTATAACCAATCAATAATAAAATCTTTAAATATTTTCAAGAAATATTGATTGTAAAATAATCATCTCTTTAAATTTACAATTTACTTTACTGTATTTTTTATAGCTTATTAAATTTTCGTTTATTTACTTTTCATTTGGTAAGTTTTTTGCCCTCTAAAGCCAACTAAGTAGTCATTGCATTTGACGGCCTCTCAACCTGCATTTTTGCTTTGTGACAAAGTACAAATCCACCAGTATCGCACTTCTTCTTTTTCTTGGCTTTTGGATAATCCAAAATAACTTTAGGTACATCGTTTAGCACCAATTTCACCAGTCTTTCAGTCACAGCCTAGAACAAAGAGTTTAAAGATAATTCAAAACTTAAATTGGATTTATATTGATAGTGTAATTTATCATAATAACTTACGGTTGATAAGTCCATAGAGGGTGAAGAATTTACTTCAATTAGCCAAACTTTGAGATCTTCATCAATCATAAAGTCATAGCCTAAAAACTCAAAACTATTCTTTCTGTTGTCTACCATGTCTTATACACTTTCTAAAGAGCAAGTTACATACTTGCAAAACTAAGGCCAAATTACTTCTTAGAATTATAAAATATATCAATGTGGGAATGATATAAATATTACTATAGTAAAAAGAATTATTATTTATTGAATACATCCCTTCCACCATATAATTCCTAAAGATGATCACTCAGCTCATCACAAGACCACATATTCCCTTCAATTTCACTCTCATGAAACTCATCACACTTGCTCACAATCGCATTATTAGTTAAATGCATGTATTTATCATTAACTTTGGCAATTTCATAATCTATGGGTGAGAATCTAACATAGCACTCTTTGTAGATCCAAATAGTAAGCGGATTCCAGTCTGTTATCATAACCCACTATCTTATATCAAATTTCTTCTTCAATATAAGTAAAGGATTCTCAATGTATTTCTATACCACAAATGAACGACCCTTTGTCTATTTTATATAATTCATGATTTTATCATAGCCTCTTAACACTTTTATTCCTCTGCCTCGGGATTAACCACCTGGCTTGACCAGCCAGATATTCAAGGCACCATTTAAATTGAATTGAGGTTATTTTTACTCAAAGTCAAAGAGTATCTGATTTACTATTGATAAGTAAAACTAAGTTTCTTAACTTATAGAGGAATCCTCAGATTATTTCTTTTCTTCTTGATCTTATTATTTCGGCTGAGTATTTAATGAATTTGGGTTCTGTTTGAATATTTCAAACTCTTAGTCAAATCTTTCTTTGATTTTTAAGAACCATTTCTGAGTTTGAATCTTTGCAAGAACTTCCTCGAGCATTTTATCTTTTTGGATTACTTCCCATTCCTTCTCAATCACATTTAGCTCTAGTTTCTAAATTGCAAAATTAGCTAATTATATAAAAATAAACATACTGGATCATCAAGCTAATCATCGACATCCTTCATTCTTTTTTCACAAACTGTTATAGCTACTTGCAGTCTCTCTAAATGCTTAATTTGCTTTTCTTTAGCGTAAACTTAAGATAATTGTTTAATAATAAACCAATAATGATAATATTTTATAATGATATACTAATGGGGTTTAGTTCTTTAATATGCATTCAGCCTATTTTAATAATTAAAATTAAAAAGTACAATTACCTTAATAAATCTATACTCATTCTTAAAGTCTTCTGTCTCTTCACCCTCTGTGAGATCAAAGCACTTTGGGAAGAATGAATCAATCTCAACGTTATTCCACCACACCAAATTCCTTAAACTATGACATATCCCCACTTTAGTAGTGATAAGATTGTTCTTCATGAAGTGGTTGACTATTTGATAGTCTTAAATATCTGAGTTGCAGACATCACTCTATTTTATAGCAAATTTCAAATCGAAAACTGGTGAGTTTCTATCGGGATTCTCGAACCATCCTCTCTCTAACAGAGCTTTCTTGAGTGTACTGTACCCACCAACTACGATGAATATTTTCTAGTCAGGTGGCAGATTGAACCTTTTCAGGAACACTTTTCTGTCAGTAATTGTAGGTTAATTCTTCTGGGATTTCTCGTTACGAGCTAGAAATTCTTCAGAAGGGCCAGTTAGAACAGGTTTCTTAGATTCTTCTTATTATTAAAGTTTTTCCTCCTCTTGGAGCTTTTATTTTTTCTCCTCCTCTTCTTATCTACTAAAATTTATGTGGAAAATAATACAAATTAGCATTTCAAGACCTTTTATGGAGCAGCAATTAATGCATTTTAAAAGAATTTAAAAAAAGAAATTCTTAAATTTATAAAAAGTTTGAAATGGAAAATAATCAACTGAATTCTCCTGCTGATTTATTCAATGTGGTGTCAGACTCTTAAAAAGTAAGTGCTATTTCATCTAAAATTATTTAAATTACTTGATTATTTAATACAATTTAAAGGTTGATAATAATATGACAGAGGAAATTCTACTGCCTTCACCTTATAGATAGTTAAGTTATGAATAATAGAAATTTTTTATGGAATCTAGGACACATAGTCAAAAATCTATAGATTATACAATTATGATCAATATAGATATTTCTCAGATCTAAGTATCTTGAATAATTTTTTATTAAAAATCCAATAAAAGAACTGTAGATTTCAACAAACCTTCTCAATAAACTGAATATGAATTACAAAGCAATTTTTCAATTAAATTACCTGAAATCAACAATACTAGCAATATTCTATCTCAGAATTAATTTTTGAAAATAGTATTATTTTAATATTATATTCTCTCTCTTTTTTTTTGAATTTCAACAGCCTGAATAAATCATCCCAAAATGCAATTTCAAACAGCGATAAACAAAAGAAAGAAAATCAAAAATTGAATAAAATAGTAAATTAACTCCACAAACCAAATTCATCGATTAATGTAGCTGCTAAACCAACTTAAAATTCTTTGAAAAAATCATAGACTAAGATTGTCGCTTCCTCTAATAGATCCTAATTGCATTCTTAATAATCTTAGAAAATTACCACTGCTTCAAATGAGGAAGTTAAGATATAAAAGTAGAAGTCATATAGAGTGAGTGAAAACACTTCAACATTCAATAATACAGTAGGAACTGAAAATAGTATAATAAGTTCATAATCAAAGACTACTCCTGTTGTTACAAATCGAGTGTAGTCTGTTAAACGCTGAACCTCATCTCATATATCGACTATTTAATCAAAGCCTCCCACTCAACATAAATTAATCTTAAAACTTCATTTTTCTTTATTATTTACAGAGACAAAGCAGTTCTTAATAGAGACCTCTCATTAAAACAACTACCACGAATCCCACCTAAATTAGTGTGCCTCTTGAGACTATAATTGACAAACCATCAGGGTCTTCATAGCAAAAATAATCATAAAATAAAGCTTTGCAACACTTGGAAGAGATGGCGAAAAAACGCTAGATGCAGAAAGATATAGAAGAGGAGGCAAAGAAAAAGAAAGATGAGAAAATTATGAATGCTAGGATGGAAGTATAGAAGAGAAATGCTCAACACATGCAAATTAAAAAGTAAGAGATTACCATGTTATTGTCATTCAACAAATAAAAAAGAGAGAAATAAACTAATTAAATATAAATCTTTTATTCACGATTGAAATTTGAAAAAATACCGTTTTACTCATTCATTAAGGACTATAAACTTAACTGGACTCTAAATACTTATAGTATTTTATTTTAACGTCACAACATATGGAAATATTTTTAATAAGTTACAAATAACTGTTGGCAGTTAATTTACTATATTTGTTTTTATTGATAAAATTATCTATTATCCTGGTAAGCAAATATAAATAAAATGCTAAATAAAATTCTTGAATTTATTTAATTAAGTCAGTTTATGTTAAATTTTCCACTCAGTTTATATTTTTGAAATAATTGATTTTGAGTGTAGATAAGAAGAATATAAAAATTTTCCTGAATATATTTTATTAAAAAATTCATATAAAATGAATCTAGTGAGCTTTTAAAATTAAAATTAATTTCATATAATCGATAGTTACATATTTAACATTTTCATTTTGAATCGGAGCTACAATGAGTAAATTATCTTTAATTCCAAAGCAGAACCCTAATCCTCCATTAATACAAGTAAATTTAAAGATTTCCTTATAATTATTAATTTTAGAACCAATATTGTATATAAAGCTCTCAGAGCAGACATTCGCAATAAAGCCACTAAAATCAATCTTAGAGCAATCATTAACAATCAATTGATAAAAATAAGCATAACTCATCTTAATAAATCGCTCGGGACCGTGAAGAAGAGAAGAGCCTTGAATTTATAAACAATTAGCTGACCAATTTGATTGAAATAGAAGAAGACTATCAAAACAGCATAACGAAAGAGAGTTTAGCTAAGTATGTAGAAGATCCGTAATTATATCAAAAACTACTGTGAGAAGTAACAACTGCTCTTTATCAAGAAATTAACACTACTAAGTTGAAAAAATAAGCGAACTAAGGTCAAGAATTGATTGCTTTGTAAAGCGATTGGTTGAATATACATGATTAAAGCAAAGAAAATTCAGTGCATTTAAGCGGGATAGACAAGCAAGTCGTTAATCAGTATTAGATGTATAGTTTATTGGGAACAGCAGGGGATATTCATAGAATATGGTATGGCTATACAGATCCTGAAGAATTCAAAGTAGTGGGTAATGATAGTGTTTCTGAAAATGAAGGTACTCAGTATGATTAAAAAAAGTACTTGAATAGCATGTATAATAAAGAGAGTTTGGAATGTGTAGTAGAGTATTATGATCCAGAGGCATAACAAAATGCTATTGATTTATTCAACAATTTCGTAATCTTGCACAATGACCACTTTTCAAGTAAAGTATGAATTTTTAATATTCTAAATTTAACCCATTCTGTAGCTTAGATTAAGATCATTGGAGAAGTTCGAAGAAGATTAAATATTGGAGTCAGCTTAGCAAATTTATTCATAAAAATAGCATTAGTAAAAGCCTGATAGCTGACTTAATTCTCAAAAGCCCTAATTATTAAACAACCAAAATTATTAGAACAAAGTTGTTTAAAGTTAAAAGATTGATCCCTCTGCTGATCAATAAATTTCAATAGATAAAAGCTAAAAGTCAAACGAGGTAAAAGCTTCAAAAGTTTAGAATTAAGCAAAACTTTCTCAAAATACCTCAAGAAGTAATTAATTGCAGTTATTATCGCAATCTATGAAAAGCCAATAGTCTTCGGGAGTGATAAGTTAAGCTCATCCTCAATCTTAGCCATATATGCAGTAAATCACGAGTTAGGCTTACTGCTAGGAGTCTAATTAAAATCATTATTAGTAAGAGGATGTTATGCTTTATGAGAGTTAGGATCAAGTCATGATTGAAGATAACGAAGAGATTGCTTCTAGCAATAGTTGCTTAATATAAAATTAATAATAACCTATGAAAGAGAAGTAGGCCCATGTTTAGTCTCAGGAACAAATTCAACTAGATAATCACTAAAAATCTTAAAATGTGATTCAATCTCAGTAAAAGAACTGCTAAGATAAGAAAGCTGATGAAAAGATATGCTTGAGCATAGCTGGTTTTGGTAAGCATTGAATATTTTAATATAAGTTTTCCTTTAGATAAAACACCAATATCAAGGCAGCTTGTATATGAGTTGATTTAATTCGCAGCATATATAGACGAAATAGTGCTTTAACAGGTATTTTTCTATACTGTTAACTAAATATCATTCTTTTAGGATGGAGAAATCTATGTTTTGATAGAGAAAAATTAATGTAATTTATCAACAATTAATAGCATAATTCCAAGATAATCTATCAAGTTATTAAATGGTGATGTTCTAATAATTGAGTTGCTAGAAAATTGATAATATTGTTGATGGATGAAACTTCCTCTTGAAATAATTGAAAGTATAGACTATAAATAATGAAGTTGTAATATAAACTTGATAAGCCATAACATGCATATATCTTAATTTAATTAATTAAATAAATTTTAATAAACATATCCAAGATTCCTAATTAACTTTAATTACAACTTTGCTTTAATTACATCGTTGATCCCTATTTAATTTTTATTATTTAGCTTCTCAATGATTTTAATTAATATATTAAATTTATTAATGAGTTTTACTTCATCGTCACATTAATTTTCAATCAGGCCTATCGCTGTAGAACGAGGATCGTAAGTTTCAAGTTTTTAATCTTTAAAACATAAATAGGTATTCGCCACCTACTGCATACAAGAAAGCCGAGAGAATTAATAAGCAAGTTTCATTAAGTACTCAGAAAAGAAGTTTAATTGAGTAAGCAAGTGAAAAGATTAGCTAAGCTATTAGAAAAGTCACTATTGACTTGAAAGATTCATAAAATATAATAAAAATCCATTAAACTAATTTGTAAATATTAAAATGAGTAAAAACATATATTCAAAATTATATTTGTATGATTGCTAGATTTTCAGTAAATCACAAAGAGATCTGAAATCCCTCATTTATTTTGGATAATTTAGAAATAAAAGTTAGGATAAATACACTGAATGCACTAACACTAACAATTTACTAGATGATTTCTATCAGACAACTTAAATTGAAGATTTTAACAAATTAATAGCTATATATTTGCATATCTAAATCTATTTATCCAAACCATTTTAACATTCATATAAAATATATGATTTCGAAAAGGTTGAGGCAAGTATCGCTGATGAGCATTACTTTTCCCCTGTGCAATGTTCCTCAAAATTTATAAATAAATTTAAAAGTATGAGTCTTATTGAGATATTAGATAGCAATCTAGATGAAAAAATTTCACTCAGAATAAATCGCAAAAGCTCTCAAAAACAATATATAGATCATAACCCTCATACAATACCTCAGCAAAATACTTTATAGCATATAGAAGAGTTTGAGGAGCTTTAAGTCCAAGAATATAATGATGATTTTGATATAAAGTTGCTAAAAGATGAATAAATAAATTCATCAGAGATTAAAGGGTTAAAAATAGAAATGGAGGGAAAAGTTCCATCTGATGAAGAATGTGAAGAACTTTAAAATTAAGATTTGAATGTAATGACTATGAGCCAGAGATACTAAACAGTGAAGAAATAAAATCAGTTTACTTAATACCCCAAAACCCCTATTTTTAGTAATTCGGCTTATCCTTCAGGTATAAATAGTTCCAAGGATCTCTCTAAATACAGCGAAATAAAATCGAGAAATGGGGTGACTATTGACTCAGTACAAGAAAAAAAAATTTTCTCTCCAAAAATAGGAGAAATAAAATTTAGAAACCAAGATGAAGATGGTAAAGTAATAAGTGACACTGGAGGAGTGTCTCCATTTCATTTATATAATGACTAAGATATAATCGAAATTACTAATAAGCATGTAAAACCTTTCTACAGTGTAGCTGATTCCTCAGAAAACACTACAGCAACTAATATAGAATTAGAAATAAATTATAAAAATTTATTAAACTTCATTAATACAAATAAATTACTATTTTTTATTAAGAGCCTGACATTTTATAACCATTTTCCTATGTATGTTTTCAAGGAAAATTAAAATATATAATTAAAATTTTATAATATGACAGATTTTGAAAAAAAAAATTAGATTTAGATGTCAATCAAAATAAAATTACAACTAAGATATTTAAATTTTTTTTTTACTTTATTAAAAACTTTTTAACTTTAACAAAATTTATTACATATATATTAAATTCATATTACTTAAACTCTTTAACAATCAAATTTTCTATAAATAATAACAAGCATTTAAATAGAAAATATTCTCAAAATAAAATTTAAGATTTCATGAGTGGTACTCTATATATAGAAAAACTCATTTCATTTTTTCTTTTAATTGATAGATTGTTTAATTTAAAATTTACTCTATAAATCAATCAATTAAAGTAAAAGTCGTAGTTAATGATTAATGAATTGTTACATTAATCGCAAAAACCTATAAATTCTACTATGACTATATAGCCTCACTAAACTTACAACCTGTCCCCTTAAAATTCTCAATCCTTGATTTAAACCACTTAAAATCTACCCAATTCTTAACTTTTTATGAAAACTATAAAACATAACAATCATACATAATAAAAATAGAATAAACTATTCAGCCCTTAAAATCAAAGATCAAGTAAGAATTTATTCTTTGGCAATTTAAATCAAAATAAATCCAAAATTTAAAATACCACTATTTAAAACTAATTGCAAAAAAGTAAACAATAAGTTAACAAATCTACATATAACTTGAGTACCCTAAAACCTAACTCATCGATCAATGATAAAACTTAGTAAAATTATTAAATTTTAAATATTAAGAATCAGAAAATGAGAGATTAAGATTAAAATCAATATAATAATTAAAATAGTAAAATGAATAACAAAAAAATGTTTAACTAAAGATCAATTCAAAAAATAGCGAAAAAAACTTATGAGTAATTACAATCACCCATTAAGACTGAAGGCATGTCTTAGACTCAAGGATAGACTATTTATGACAGAGTATATGGTGATGTGTAAAAGAAAAAGGTAATGAAAGATAAATTTTAAGGGTTATCAATTTTTTTAAAAAAATTCTAGCTTAACCCATATTTAAGATAAAAAAATAAATTATTGTATTAAGGAATCGCCTTTAAATTTATGATATCATCAAGCAACATTAATACTTAAGTTTCAAATCCTAAAGATCTTCAATAAAATGGTGTGACAACTACTACAACTACCCTTTCTTCAATTCAGATACAATCCAGTAGATCTTCTAGAAAGCAAAGCTAATAAGCTTCACATTTAGAATCTTCTAATAGAATCAAAGAATCTCCATATAAGTAAGAAACTAGTAAAACAGGGATAATGAGATAGAATATCTATGAAACTAGAGATAGAATTGCGTCAAGAGTATTCTCGGCAAATAAAAACAAAATATCTCCAAATTAATCTACATCATTACAATAGAAGTAAAGAGTTTTACCTTTTTCTCATACTAAGCCTCAATCGAAGAATTAGTCACTTTGTAATTCTAAAAGAAATAGTCCAAAGAGAGGTTTAAGCAAAGTATAAGTCGCCGATTTCCTGAATAAGTTTAAATCTATGAATACTCAAAATCACTCTTAGCTAGAAAATAATGATTATCAAAGTTCGTAACAGCTTCAAGCAGAGAGCCAATTTAATGGAAATTAAGAGTAACAAAACACATTTGGTCAACAAGAAAGTCCAAGAATAAGAAAAATGAGGGAACAAGTTGCTGAAGTTTTGAATTCACCAGAATATGTATCAAAGAGAGAAGCGAGTTCAAGAAAAAGTTCTTAGAATAAACTGTCAAGTGTAGTGAACAGACTTAATCAAGATAGTGCTGCTAGATAAAGAAAGTAGCAGTATTTACAGTAATATCAAGGCTTATCTCCTGATGAGATATCAGAACTAAACCAAAGAAAAACTAATTAAGGCTTCAAACATTTGAAGTAAAGATATATGCATTAGAGCAAATCATCGAATTCCTTATCTTAGTTTTACTCTCAAAACCCTTCAGATAACAGGTCCCTTAACATAGAAAGTAAAATTTAGAACAATAATGCCTATGTTACCAATTAACTACCATTTACTTTTACATTTACAAATGGAAATGCATGCATCAATCAAGAATAAAATAGTTAAAACAGATAAGTTTCAAGCTTCAAAAATACCTAAAGTCAATATGGATTGCCAATAGATTCCAAAATTACAGGTATAGATGCCTTATATAATAAGCGAGATAGATTAGAGAGTTCAGACACTAGTTATAAGATATCAACGTCGATCAATCAATTTGACAATATTGTGAATAATGCTCTAAGGGAAAAGAGTGCAACTGAATAAACTTGTTTTACTTTTTAACATTAAAATAAATAAATTAATAATTAAATTTATTTTAATTTACATAGAAATCAAGCATAAGTAGAGTAAAGGAAGTAAGAATATATAATTCAATTTGTGAAAAAAAGAAAAACAATAAATATGAGTAAAAATAT
>ARYC01021015.1:0-39089 GCA_000711775.1 Oxytricha trifallax
TTGCTTTGTAAAGCGATTGGTTGAATATACATGATTAAAGCAAAGAAAATTCAGTGCATTTAAGCGGGATAGACAAGCAAGTCGTTAATCAGTATTAGATGTATAGTTTATTGGGAACAGCAGGGGATATTCATAGAATATGGTATGGCTATACAGATCCTGAAGAATTCAAAGTAGTGGGTAATGATAGTGTTTCTGAAAATGAAGGTACTCAGTATGATTAAAAAAAGTACTTGAATAGCATGTATAATAAAGAGAGTTTGGAATGTGTAGTAGAGTATTATGATCCAGAGGCATAACAAAATGCTATTGATTTATTCAACAATTTCGTAATCTTGCACAATGACCACTTTTCAAGTAAAGTATGAATTTTTAATATTCTAAATTTAACCCATTCTGTAGCTTAGATTAAGATCATTGGAGAAGTTCGAAGAAGATTAAATATTGGAGTCAGCTTAGCAAATTTATTCATAAAAATAGCATTAGTAAAAGCCTGATAGCTGACTTAATTCTCAAAAGCCCTAATTATTAAACAACCAAAATTATTAGAACAAAGTTGTTTAAAGTTAAAAGATTGATCCCTCTGCTGATCAATAAATTTCAATAGATAAAAGCTAAAAGTCAAACGAGGTAAAAGCTTCAAAAGTTTAGAATTAAGCAAAACTTTCTCAAAATACCTCAAGAAGTAATTAATTGCAGTTATTATCGCAATCTATGAAAAGCCAATAGTCTTCGGGAGTGATAAGTTAAGCTCATCCTCAATCTTAGCCATATATGCAGTAAATCACGAGTTAGGCTTACTGCTAGGAGTCTAATTAAAATCATTATTAGTAAGAGGATGTTATGCTTTATGAGAGTTAGGATCAAGTCATGATTGAAGATAACGAAGAGATTGCTTCTAGCAATAGTTGCTTAATATAAAATTAATAATAACCTATGAAAGAGAAGTAGGCCCATGTTTAGTCTCAGGAACAAATTCAACTAGATAATCACTAAAAATCTTAAAATGTGATTCAATCTCAGTAAAAGAACTGCTAAGATAAGAAAGCTGATGAAAAGATATGCTTGAGCATAGCTGGTTTTGGTAAGCATTGAATATTTTAATATAAGTTTTCCTTTAGATAAAACACCAATATCAAGGCAGCTTGTATATGAGTTGATTTAATTCGCAGCATATATAGACGAAATAGTGCTTTAACAGGTATTTTTCTATACTGTTAACTAAATATCATTCTTTTAGGATGGAGAAATCTATGTTTTGATAGAGAAAAATTAATGTAATTTATCAACAATTAATAGCATAATTCCAAGATAATCTATCAAGTTATTAAATGGTGATGTTCTAATAATTGAGTTGCTAGAAAATTGATAATATTGTTGATGGATGAAACTTCCTCTTGAAATAATTGAAAGTATAGACTATAAATAATGAAGTTGTAATATAAACTTGATAAGCCATAACATGCATATATCTTAATTTAATTAATTAAATAAATTTTAATAAACATATCCAAGATTCCTAATTAACTTTAATTACAACTTTGCTTTAATTACATCGTTGATCCCTATTTAATTTTTATTATTTAGCTTCTCAATGATTTTAATTAATATATTAAATTTATTAATGAGTTTTACTTCATCGTCACATTAATTTTCAATCAGGCCTATCGCTGTAGAACGAGGATCGTAAGTTTCAAGTTTTTAATCTTTAAAACATAAATAGGTATTCGCCACCTACTGCATACAAGAAAGCCGAGAGAATTAATAAGCAAGTTTCATTAAGTACTCAGAAAAGAAGTTTAATTGAGTAAGCAAGTGAAAAGATTAGCTAAGCTATTAGAAAAGTCACTATTGACTTGAAAGATTCATAAAATATAATAAAAATCCATTAAACTAATTTGTAAATATTAAAATGAGTAAAAACATATATTCAAAATTATATTTGTATGATTGCTAGATTTTCAGTAAATCACAAAGAGATCTGAAATCCCTCATTTATTTTGGATAATTTAGAAATAAAAGTTAGGATAAATACACTGAATGCACTAACACTAACAATTTACTAGATGATTTCTATCAGACAACTTAAATTGAAGATTTTAACAAATTAATAGCTATATATTTGCATATCTAAATCTATTTATCCAAACCATTTTAACATTCATATAAAATATATGATTTCGAAAAGGTTGAGGCAAGTATCGCTGATGAGCATTACTTTTCCCCTGTGCAATGTTCCTCAAAATTTATAAATAAATTTAAAAGTATGAGTCTTATTGAGATATTAGATAGCAATCTAGATGAAAAAATTTCACTCAGAATAAATCGCAAAAGCTCTCAAAAACAATATATAGATCATAACCCTCATACAATACCTCAGCAAAATACTTTATAGCATATAGAAGAGTTTGAGGAGCTTTAAGTCCAAGAATATAATGATGATTTTGATATAAAGTTGCTAAAAGATGAATAAATAAATTCATCAGAGATTAAAGGGTTAAAAATAGAAATGGAGGGAAAAGTTCCATCTGATGAAGAATGTGAAGAACTTTAAAATTAAGATTTGAATGTAATGACTATGAGCCAGAGATACTAAACAGTGAAGAAATAAAATCAGTTTACTTAATACCCCAAAACCCCTATTTTTAGTAATTCGGCTTATCCTTCAGGTATAAATAGTTCCAAGGATCTCTCTAAATACAGCGAAATAAAATCGAGAAATGGGGTGACTATTGACTCAGTACAAGAAAAAAAAATTTTCTCTCCAAAAATAGGAGAAATAAAATTTAGAAACCAAGATGAAGATGGTAAAGTAATAAGTGACACTGGAGGAGTGTCTCCATTTCATTTATATAATGACTAAGATATAATCGAAATTACTAATAAGCATGTAAAACCTTTCTACAGTGTAGCTGATTCCTCAGAAAACACTACAGCAACTAATATAGAATTAGAAATAAATTATAAAAATTTATTAAACTTCATTAATACAAATAAATTACTATTTTTTATTAAGAGCCTGACATTTTATAACCATTTTCCTATGTATGTTTTCAAGGAAAATTAAAATATATAATTAAAATTTTATAATATGACAGATTTTGAAAAAAAAAATTAGATTTAGATGTCAATCAAAATAAAATTACAACTAAGATATTTAAATTTTTTTTTTACTTTATTAAAAACTTTTTAACTTTAACAAAATTTATTACATATATATTAAATTCATATTACTTAAACTCTTTAACAATCAAATTTTCTATAAATAATAACAAGCATTTAAATAGAAAATATTCTCAAAATAAAATTTAAGATTTCATGAGTGGTACTCTATATATAGAAAAACTCATTTCATTTTTTCTTTTAATTGATAGATTGTTTAATTTAAAATTTACTCTATAAATCAATCAATTAAAGTAAAAGTCGTAGTTAATGATTAATGAATTGTTACATTAATCGCAAAAACCTATAAATTCTACTATGACTATATAGCCTCACTAAACTTACAACCTGTCCCCTTAAAATTCTCAATCCTTGATTTAAACCACTTAAAATCTACCCAATTCTTAACTTTTTATGAAAACTATAAAACATAACAATCATACATAATAAAAATAGAATAAACTATTCAGCCCTTAAAATCAAAGATCAAGTAAGAATTTATTCTTTGGCAATTTAAATCAAAATAAATCCAAAATTTAAAATACCACTATTTAAAACTAATTGCAAAAAAGTAAACAATAAGTTAACAAATCTACATATAACTTCAGTACCCTAAAACCTAATTCATCGATTAATGATAAAACTTAGTAAAATTATTAAAATTTAAATATAAAGAATCAGAAAATTAGAGATTAAGATTTAAATCAAATTAATAATTAAAATAGTAAAATGAATAACAAAAAAATGTTTAACTAAAGATCAATTCAAAAAATAGCGAAAAAAACTTATGAGTAATTACAATCACCCATTAAGACTGAAGGCATGTCTTAGACTCAAGGATAGACTATTTATGACAGAGTGTATGGTAATGTGTAAAAGAAAAAGGTAATGAAAGATAAATTTTAAGGGTTATCAGTTTTTGATTAAAAAATTCAAACTGATCCTATATTTAAGATAAAAAATCAATTATTGTATTAAGGAATCGCCTTTAAATTTATGATATCATCAAGCAACATTAATACTTAAGTTTCAAATCCTAAAGATCTTCAATAAAATGGTGTGACAACTACTACAACTACCCTTTCTTCAATTCAGATACAATCCAGTAGATCTTCTAGAAAGCAAAGCTAATAAGCTTCACATTTAGAATCTTCTAATAGAATCAAAGAATCTCCATATAAGTAAGAAACTAGTAAAACAGGGATAATGAGATAGAATATCTATGAAACTAGAGATAGAATTGCGTCAAGAGTATTCTCGGCAAATAAAAACAAAATATCTCCAAATTAATCTACATCATTACAATAGAAGTAAAGAGTTTTACCTTTTTCTCATACTAAGCCTCAATCGAAGAATTAGTCACTTTGTAATTCTAAAAGAAATAGTCCAAAGAGAGGTTTAAGCAAAGTATAAGTCGCCGATTTCCTGAATAAGTTTAAATCTATGAATACTCAAAATCACTCTTAGCTAGAAAATAATGATTATCAAAGTTCGTAACAGCTTCAAGCAGAGAGCCAATTTAATGGAAATTAAGAGTAACAAAACACATTTGGTCAACAAGAAAGTCCAAGAATAAGAAAAATGAGGGAACAAGTTGCTGAAGTTTTGAATTCACCAGAATATGTATCAAAGAGAGAAGCGAGTTCAAGAAAAAGTTCTTAGAATAAACTGTCAAGTGTAGTGAACAGACTTAATCAAGATAGTGCTGCTAGATAAAGAAAGTAGCAGTATTTACAGTAATATCAAGGCTTATCTCCTGATGAGATATCAGAACTAAACCAAAGAAAAACTAATTAAGGCTTCAAACATTTGAAGTAAAGATATATGCATTAGAGCAAATCATCGAATTCCTTATCTTAGTTTTACTCTCAAAACCCTTCAGATAACAGGTCCCTTAACATAGAAAGTAAAATTTAGAACAATAATGCCTATGTTACCAATTAACTACCATTTACTTTTACATTTACAAATGGAAATGCATGCATCAATCAAGAATAAAATAGTTAAAACAGATAAGTTTCAAGCTTCAAAAATACCTAAAGTCAATATGGATTGCCAATAGATTCCAAAATTACAGGTATAGATGCCTTATATAATAAGCGAGATAGATTAGAGAGTTCAGACACTAGTTATAAGATATCAACGTCGATCAATCAATTTGACAATATTGTGAATAATGCTCTAAGGGAAAAGAGTGCAACTGAATAAACTTGTTTTACTTTTTAACATTAAAATAAATAAATTAATAATTAAATTTATTTTAATTTACATAGAAATCAAGCATAAGTAGAGTAAAGGAAGTAAGAATATATAATTCAATTTGTGAAAAAAAGAAAAACAATAAATATGAGTAAAAATATCCATATTTAGGATTCCTAATAAATTTTATTTTAACTTGAAATTTGAGTAACTTTATTTAATAAATTCTTTTCTCTTTATCATTCATTACTGTATATCAAATAAGAGGTTGTGATAATTAAATACTTTTTAGTTTTTAGCAAATAAATATGGACGATGTAAGTGACCTTAAATCATGATTGTCATTTTGACATTTATCGAACGAAATACTTATACTAATGACTTTGGTATTTATTACTTTTATGATAGAACGACATTTTAATCCCCAGTGATAAAATTCAAGACTTTTTCTTCTTGGATGACGAAGAAGAACAAAAGGAATACGGTTTTTCATCTAAGCAAGTCACTATTGCTCTCTCAGGCAACATTCTCAAGGAAAAGGCCAAAGATGAGGTAAGAAATATATATAAAGTCATAATAATGCAAGTCTTACAAAAACGTTTTATAGGCAGGCAAATATAAGCAGATCCAAGATTTTAAAATTAGAGTTTTGGACTTTATTGCCATCTATATTAAAGAGATGACCAAGAAGGGAGACTAATTAGCTACTCAAAAGTTTGATTCTATTGATCTTATTAAGGGGCTTTTAAAGGGACTTCAGGTCGCTCATCAGGACAAAAATACAATTCTCTTTGAAAGAATAAAGAGCGTCATTGCAATCATGGCTAAGGGATAATCAGGAAATGGCAATGATCAAGCTTAGAAATCGAATGGAGATGATGAAGGCGATGAAAGCATAAAATCTAACAAAATCATCATGACTGAGATAATGAGCTTACTCCTCAAGCAAAATAAGGATCAATAAATGCAGAAAGCTTATACTGATTGCTTTTTATTCCTTACTAAGTACTTCTATCAATCTGGAAACAAAAGACTTATTAAGTTCTTAGTCTTTACTTATAAGGAGCTTCTCAAGACTTTCTTATCAGGAAGATCCAACTCAGGTGCTATCAATGTGAAATTCTTCCAAATGGCATTCGAGTAGAACCCATCTCTCGGCTGGAACTTTGCCAAGCAACTTTTGAAGTGTATCCTTAGCTTGAAAACTAAGAGTTCAGGAAAGGATGAAGAATCAAAAAGCAGAAAGAGTTCAGATGGAGATGCCTTAATGAGTGGAGCAGAAGAAAAGAAATCAAAGAAGTAAGAAAAAAAGAAGGGCAAAAAGGGCGATCAAGAAGATGAGGAAGAGGGAGATGGTAGCAGATCAAACCATCAAAGACTTTAGGCAGTTGAATTATTTGGACTTCTTATAAAAGAAAGCCAGAACAGTTAAGAAGCTAGAGATGCCTTGCAAAAGAACTTGCAACTTATCTCTACTGTGATCATTAAGGTCATTGAGACAGCTGACTCTTGGAAGAACAAGAAAGTCAAGAAGACTTAATCAGTTGCTAATTTGTTCGTAAAGGCAGCAAGAACCCTTGTCAACCCCAAAAACACAGGTGTAGTAGATAAGGAACTTATTAGAAGAGAAGGAGCTTTGATTATCAGATCCATCGAGAAAGAATGCGAAAAAGATAAAGCTATGAGTAATATGAAGGGTAAAATTAAGGAAATTAAGAATATCATTGAAGGAATCTGAAAAGTACAGCTATTCCCTTTATCATTGCTAAATAGCCTATTTTAATTAAAATTTATTTATCTTACTAAACTTATCATCAAGCTTGTATATTTATTCAATTTTATCATACATGTGACTATGGATTTAAGGAGTATAAAGTGATTAAAAAACAGAATTCATGTGTAAATGAACATGTGGCATAATTGATAAAAATCTAAAGTAAAAGTAAAAGATACCTTTTTACTTATTCGTACTTAAGGTTAAAGAGTCACAACTATTATAATTATAAACTAAAATCAATCATATAAACCAATATAACCAAGATTCAAAATGGGCAAGAAGAAAATTACAATCTGCAAAATTAAACAAGAAAGGTTAAGATAGGTAAGTTTAACTTCTAAAATATTGTTACTGTTCTCAAATGAAGATATATAGGTAAAAAAATGATGATTCTTCATAAAATCTATGAATCTATTAAATAATCAACTAAATAAATTAAACTTAATTTAAAATGAGGTTTTTTACCAATTCTCTCCATGTCAATTCACTAAGTTTAAATTACTTAATGCATAATTTAAATTTAGATTTTATGCACTATTTCCTAATTTAATTTACAATCCCTGAATATAATAACTAATACCAATTTTAAACTTTGGTTTGCGAACTGTTGCTATTATTTGTTTTCGGTGGGATAGCTGAGAGAATTATTAATAGTCTTAATTTTTGCTATCCCTATCAGAAAACCACCGGTGCTTGTGGGCACTAGCATAAATTATTCAAATTACTCATGCTAAATTCATTAATCTACGGCATAGAACTTACTATACCTTTCTTATTTAAATCAATATTTAAACTATAAGCCGTATCTTATTGGATTTAGAGGTTAATTAAATTTATGGATATATCAGAATCCTAAGAAAAATATGAAAAATGTTTTAAACACATTTTGCTTTAATATTACTAGGAATAATTTGCAAATTAGTGAAAAATAAATGAAGATTAATTAAATGTTTTTTAATTAAATTTTTAACTAGAATACAGCTTAATTTTTTACACTGACAAGAAAATATTTTCTTATTATTTTTTGGATACCCTAGTCTGTATATCACGTCTAAATTTGAGAACTTTAAAATAGCATAAATTTATATGTTAATTATAATTTCCCATTCCCATATAATTATTTGTATGAATTTATAATAACTTTAATGTATTGAGTGTCTACTCTATGAGAAAATACTTAAAAAAAACTATTGGATTTAATGAGCTTAACATGTGTTTTATATAGATTACATATTGCAAAAGAAAGAAGGGCTTGCTGAAGAAGGCAATGGAGCTGTCTCTACTCTGTGATGTAAAAGTGTATTTGTTCCTCTACGACTAGGGAGAGACCAAACTAGTCCACTACTAATCTGATCCATTAGATGACATTTTAACTTAAATATTCTTTCAGTAAATTTTCAAAATTTTATAAGAAAGCAATACACCTAAAACTATGAATAAACATTAAGTCTATTTTCAAATAGAATTGTAACAGAATTTTCTACTCAAACCGTGATGTAAGTGTAAAATCATTAATCAGCTAAGAATATTTTGGCAATAATAGTACTTCCCCTACCCAGTACTACCGCCTATATATATTTCCCTCAGGTTTTGAATCATAATTTTAACTTCATCAGAAACTAAGAATTTTCTATTCATCTACTAGACCTCTCTAGTTACTATCTGTTTATCTCTAGAAATTAACTAATTTAAAATAATAAATAACAAATTTTACTTAAAAAACTTAAATGAATAATCATAATCTCATAAGCACAGATGAATGGATAGTATAGTGAATCTAGTAGAGGGAAGAATTTCAAGGGTTCTTGATGGAAAGTTAAAAAATGGCATAGAACTGGTAACTTTCTATCAAAATTATACCTTCAAAGTATTATTGAAATATCTTCCATACAAATTTGGGATAAAAAAAATTTAAACAAATTTATCAATTTATTTTTTTATTTTATAATAATAATAGATTTAACATTTATAAGGAATAAAAAATGAGAAAAAAAAATTAATTTTTTATTGACAACATCTTTGGGTTATATTTTTTGAAAACATTATAATAATTATAATACATGAATAAATTATTCATTCTATCCTGTATTTAATAAACATCATTCAATTTTTTAATAATTTTTCTCGATGTTAAATTAATAGCATTAAGATTAATATTATTTAGGTTTCTTTTTAATAAATCATATTATTTATTTATAATTTGAAATTATGAAAATATTAAAATAAATCTGTACAAAATTTATTGCATATTTTAAATAAATGAAATCAAATTAATCTTATACTAATGCTTCAAAAATTTTTATAAAAAATCTATAGTTATTATTAACAAATTATTGATCCTGAAATTTCCCATAACAGAGCTTGAAATATCTAATTTACATTCAAGTTCTTATTTTCTAGAACCCTACTTAAAATGTAGGAAAACTAGTTTATATAAGACTTTTTGTCTATCCTTTACAAAAGAATTTAAAATTAGAGAAATTTACTAACATTTTGTTGGTAAAAAATATTAATTTTGCGTCACTATTATATGCCAAAATATGCTTACTCGCTAATTCTATGAAAATTATCTTAAGAATTAAATTACTCACACCTTTTCTATATCATTTAAATACGATGATACATTTTAGTAAATAATATCTATACAGGATTAAGATAGTCTTTTAGTGATTTCATATAAAATTATTGGGTTAATATAAAAAATACAAATTTTGCTATAGTATGAAGGTTTATCTCAGAAAAAGATGATAAACAACGAGGAAGACGGTGGAAACGTAGGTGGACTAGTCGGTAGCAATTAAGGAAGGCAAGCGGTGCCTCCCCTGCAGATGCCTCCTGAATTTAACACAGTCCACACACTCTCCCAGATTCAAGACGTCATCGACCACCACCACAACATCGACAGTCAAAGCAACTTCCCCAACAAAGAGAACTTCTATCTTTTCGGACAGAACACAAATATGGGAAGCAGTAACGGAGGCGAGTACAAAAACAACCTAAATAGTTAGCAGTACCTGGACGTGTACGCAAACAATAAAAGTCTCTTACAACATCCATCATAATAACACGCCCACTCATAGCTCAATTCAAACCATAACTTCCAAAGTATTGTGAACACAAAACTACTCTGTCTTATAAATGATCAAGATTATTCATACAATGGCAATATCTACAGCAGCACCGAAGCATAGTCCAGACAACAGAACATCGCCAGTCTCTCCCAGAGACACAATGTGGTAATTTATATTTTTACAATAGCACTGGCATGAACGGACTAAAGCAGGACAGCTCAGTGGATGCCAAACTCCAGAAGCAAAGCGCCTCAAACAATAACAGCTCCCAGTACAACGACAACTCTAAGAATCTGAGGTCCAACAACACCCAGTCCAAAAGTAGAAATTAGAACATCTCCGGCAATAAGCGGGAGTAGAAGATTATAGCAGCAACAACAAATAGTTATTTGTTTTCAATTAAGATTTGACATAAATTAAAAAATTGGTTTTTTTAATTATTTCAAGCATTAAATAATAATCCTTAATATAAAGTTAAGTTTTAGGTTTAATTAGTATCTTTAAATTTTTTTAAAATTGATACATTAGAATTGCAGCTACCATAAAAATTCAATATTAAGTTACGTTAGTCTTTATTTTGCTTAAAAATATTTTTTTCATCAATAAATTATATTTTAAATTTCATGCCTTAAATTTAAAATATATGTGGAGTAGAAATGGTAAAAATATTAACTTTAATAACATAATACTTGATTGCATTAAAAAAACAACTTGAAAATTATGAAATAAAAACTTGCTGTATACTGAATAGGTGAATCTGATTGATTTAAAAGAAAATAATTTGTAGCATAAAGTAATATAAATATTATTTTTCAAATTTTTTAAAATTAGATTCATTCAATTTTATAACTTATTTTTTAATAATTAATTAAATAGTAAAGGGTTTTTGGGGGAAAGAATTTATGGATGCGGGAATCCATCAATATTTTCTCGAAATATTGAAATTATCTTAATGTTATAGATTTCACACGATACCTTATGATAACTCATTAATAGCTCTCTAGTTATATTTTAAGTGGACTATAATACACTAAAATCACGTATCTTATTCATTAAATAAAATCTAATCATTAAATTTTAAATAAATCTTTCAATATTAAACGCTTATTTTATATTTTATTATAAATATATTTATTTTTAATGATTCTTATATCGAGATTAATTATTACGTCTATAATTCTATTAAATGAAATATATGATATTCTTTCACTATTGTGATCCAGATATCTGCTTCATTAAATAATAATTTCAATATATATGTAAAATCTGAAATAAAAATATGAACAAAACCTTTGATAATTTTTAAATTTATTGATATCATTGATTCAATTAAAGGATTATTGTTTTTTTGGTGAACATATAAATAGAAGGTATTAAATATGTTTTAATAAGTTCTTATATGGTATTTATAGCATTTAGATACTAAGAAAAGTTTGAGAAAAAAAGATTTATGGGTCCCAGCCTTAAAGCCATTATTGGGGGTTTTAATCTTGAAAGCTGATGTCATAACTGTTGAGCTTGAGGAATACTCCAAACAGTTAATCACTGGGAACTCTTTCAAAATATTAAAAATAATTTCTCAATCAAAATCATTATACAAATTAATTAATTTTTCAGTGGTTTGTTCCTTTCACATCTTTAAATTAGATTAGTATTTATTTTAATAATATATGGTAATTTATAAAATATACTAACCTGGTAAGGGATTTGAGCCCAAGCTCTAGTGTTGTTGATGGATGACTAGATTTCTCAATCCAAGCTGAGTGAAATCAATAGTGAGCTTGTACAATTAAAAGCAAAATATTATTTTTATACTTTTGCATTGAATTTAACAAAAATTTTAGATTTAAAATTAAGTTCTATATTAAAAATAGTAATTAAATTGAATAAGATCATAATTATCTTGTAATTTAATTTATTTTATATGTAGAATTGATTTTATTGAGCTTTAAAAAATATTTCTAAATAATTTATTCATAAATCAGTAATTTAGCTCTGAAATATTATAACTTAGAACCTAATTTATGTTTATTAATAAATTATTAGACAATTTATAACAACTAATTAAACCCCCAATTCTGAAATTTAATTGATCTAGTTCAAAGGGTATAGTGATATTTTGAAAGATATCAAATTTGTGGGGATTAAACTTATTTTCACAAATATTAGATTTTATTATTTTTTTTAGATAAAACGTTATTATTGCTTAACTTTCTTGAATAAAATTTAATCTACCCAAATACTTTGTTAGTATTTCTTAACTTATCTAAATTAGTGTAATAATTTAAAAAAGCTTGATTTATTGCATTTCTTTCATTTTAAAATAAATGAAAAATAAGATTATTAATGTTCTTTCTCTTCACCTAATTATAATGAACTTATTAGAGGCAAATATTATTATTTTTTTTTCGAAGTTTTCTTTTGTTCAAGACGAGTGAATTCTTATATATCAATATAAATTTTTGAATAATATTTAGATTCAGTTTAAGAAAGAATTATTATTGATATTTAAATTGATAGATAGTATTTAAGAACAATTAATTTAGAATTGAACTATAATTTGCTGATGTAAAGTATATTTATACTTATAAACAAATTTTGTACTCAAATTGGTTTAGTTTATGGAAATTTGAGTAATTGGTGTTAATAACTAGCAATAATTTAAATATATTACGGAATTATAATTTTATTAATAATTTATTAATTTTGACTAACACACTACCCTACTAATTTGACTAAGGAGATTTAAGTCTGTATATTAGAATAAAAGTAAAGATCGATTACTATGAATATTAATTTATAAAGACGATCAATTTAAACCAACATGATTATTTACAGCATGAAGATATAAAATATGACTCCATAAATTTATTTCTAAGTTTAAAATAAATTAATTTTAAGCATAAGAAATAAAAAATGGCTTAAAATAAATTACAGATAATCATAAAATAACACATTTTAAAGTTTTTATCGCATATCTTGTAATAATTTATAATTTAAATTAAAAAATTATAAATAAACTATTAACTCAGTGTAAAAGAAGCTTATTTAAAAGTTTCATTTATACTTTATATATAAATATTTAAATTTATCGTATTTAACTAGAGAACATTTACAAAGATTTTAGCATAAATCAATTGTTTTAATTTTTAATTTATTTAAAGAATTTTATAATATGGCTTTTTTTTAATTCAGAAATTTTACCATTTTATTAATTTTTGTTCATTAAAATAATTATTTATTTTTGTTCTGCGATCTATAAATAGCTCAATGCATTCATTATAACAGATATCAAGCTTAAAGAATTACCTTGATAATACAATGCCACTATTATGTGTATTTCAGAAATTGCTCCGCAAACTGTGCTTAAAATATTAAATTGTTAATCAAAAATGCATTAAAACATAATTAAGTATAAATAAAAAACTTCTTTATGATTCTTAAAATAATGATATTAGAAGTTTAATCACTGTTGCATTTTAGCTGATCAATTACCTGTAATTACATATTAAAATATTAACAGTAACCTATATATTTCTAATCATAAAATGCTCTAAAAAATTCTCTCTATGTTTGCAAAAATTAATTTAATTTGGTAAAACTTATTACAAACCCAATTAATCCTCTTTTTTACATCAATAAAACATCTTCTTTATGGGTTTTAGGGTTATAATAAATAAAGTAATTAGTTTGAGAAAGTGATTTATCAAAGCTGCTAAGTTTTCATAACATTAAAAAATCTTTAAATTCAAATTACTTTTATTTAACTTCCTATTTTAGTAATTCTTATTTAATTTTTTAAAAAAATAAACTACCCTAATTTAAATTATTCATGTATAAAAAAACAAAGTTTAATAGTTTAAATTTATCGAAGTAGGACTATTAGAAATCAGTATTTAAAAGGTTTAACAATAATTAAATTTTATTAGAATTACCTTGGGTATGAAGACTTTTCTCGATTTTGAGATGTCTGTCTGAAGTTTCTTGCAAATTTAAAACATAATTATATTTGACAAATATTAAGGAAGCTAATTTTTTATAAAATACGCATTTATGCAGAAAAATATTTAATAATTTATCAAATTCTATCTATATTGTAGGTGAATCCAATAGTTGTCATGAGTTTAAACTCATAAATTATATTTAATTGATTAATTTAAAGTTGCACAATTTTTAATGTAATTTTAATTTAGCTTGTTAATATATGTTAAAAATAATTTAAATGAGCATACCAATCATTTTAGTTTAATATTAGTATAGTTATTTAAAAAAAATATTAATCTGCTTTAACATTTTAATTCAATAAATATAATATGTAGATAATTAGCCAAAATTATAATTAAGTTTTTTAAGTGATCTCTCGAATTGCTAATGTACAGATCTATATATAAAATAAATACAGTAAAATTTTAATACTATTAAAATTCAATCTCAGATAAATTATTTTATTTCAATTTTTTCTACAACATTTTTTTCAAAGCTTATTTTTTAATAATATGTAATTAATTAAAAATATTTAAATTATCATCCATCATTTAAGCTTCTAAAAAAAAAAATATATTTCCCAAAATTTATTTTTTTGATTTTCTATATTAATTTGAAATTTCTTCTTTATAATTTTATATTTTAAATTGTAAAGTACTATTTATAAATTTAGCTGTTAGGTAAAATAATTAGTAAACTAAACTTATTGCTTCAGGCCAAAATTATATTTACTGGAATGATCCCATCAAAGAAAAACTATTATATAACATGAAAAATATAAAAATATTATTATTTACATGTGATATCATTAATTTTTATTAATTATAAATTCCAAAGTATTTTTAAGCTATTTTAGTCTATTGGAATTTTTAAAAATCCCAAATTATAAATAAATTAAATTTTTAAGATTAATAAATTAAATATTAATCATATTAAATATTAATCATATTAAATATATATATATGTATGTATGTATGTATGTATGTATGTATATTTATAAATTTCAATTTAATCTAGCCAGAATGGATATCAACATTAGCCTAGAAAATCATGTTTAATAAATTTAACCTCACCTTTAAAAGCTTGTCAGAGTATCTATATTGGCGCATGTAATGAATTGGTTTTTAATCGTAACTTTGTCTCTAAGTTCGTTAAGCCAATCAATCAATTCATTGACATCATTTAATCCTCCCTTCTTACTTTTAATTTTAGATATAATAATTTTAGTTATTATTTAAATTACTGTTGTATCAAATGTAATAATAAAAAAAATAATTGTTCTCTTTATTTAAATATTAAAATTTTTTAAGTCAAAAATAATAATACGTAATTTTACTTTATGTAAAATATTGAAGAAAATCTAAGCAATTTGTCAAATAACTATATATAAAATGCAGTCAGAAATTAATCGAAAATTATTATATATATAATAGTATTTATGGATAATAATAATTATTTAAATATTTTATATTAATTGGGGTTATATTGTCGATGTCAAACAACTTTGCTACGTCATAAAACAATAAAAAAAATTAGATATCAGGAAGCCCATCCTCAAGTGAGTTGATATAAATATTTTTTTTATAAATGAAATATTATTAAATTAAATGATTATATTATTAAAATAATAAATGACTATAATGGATATTTAAAACTCCAAACATTTTTAAAAAATTACTAAAGAATATTGCATAAATATAACAACTTTACATTTATTCATGAACTTTATTTTTATCATTTTTTTTTACTAAGATTTGTAGATAAAAATGTTGAAGAGATAAATATCGTAATTTTAGGTATGAATTTAATCCTATATGTTTAAGTTTTTTAACTATAAAATTGTAATTAAAAATAAAACCATAGCTTTTTTTTATTCTTGAATTCTTGAAGCTTATGCAAATGCTAGATAAATTCATTTATTAATTAGCACTGGTAGTTATAAAATTTAATTAGACTTTAATTAAATATGACATATTTTATAATTTTGCTTCTTTTCAATGAAAATTTTAACAAAAAATAAAGTATATCTTAATTATCGCTTTTTAAACACCAGAGAGGTTTTTTTAGTTTTGATTTTATATATTTAAATAGCTCTATAATATTTCTATGTTTTACTATAATTTTTTTAATTAATTCATTTTTAGATGATTAAATGTCTCTTTTTATTGACTGCCTTCGATTTAATTAACTATTTTTTATTTTTGATTAATGGGATAAATTATTTAAATTATGAAAAAGGCCATAATTTAATACATTTAAATAATAACTACGCTTAATATTTATTTATGAAAAATAAGATTATTAGTAGATATATTAGGAAAAAATTGTATATTTTTAAATATAGATAAAAGCCAAATTTAAATTATTCATAATTATCATTGGGGGGGAAGTTTCCAGCCCCAAAATTTTATATGCACCCTAGGGGGGAAGTTTCCTGCCCCATTCGGAAGTTTCCTGCCCCATACATAAAAATATGTAATTTTTATAATTTTCAAAGAATCTTTATCATCAGTTATGGTGTAATTTTTTTTAAATTTAGCTTCAAATATCATTTCTACCTAGATAATCAATTTAAAATTTAATGAAAATTACATTAATTATTAATAAAAAAAACGGGGGGGGGAAGTTTCCTGCCCCCAGACAGTTTCCTGCCCCAAAAGGTAGTTTCCTGCCCCCAACATAAAATTTTATGTTTTTGCAATAAATTTAATAGAAACAAATAAATTTCAATTTCAATTACCATAACCATGTACTATACATCATTAATTATTATATAATTTTCAAGGTACATAATTATTCGTTATCAAATTATATATTATTGACAAGGCTAAAAATAAGTGTTTTTTTTAAATAATTAATGTAATTTTCATTAAATTTTAAATTGATTATCAAGGTAGAAATGATATTTGAAGCTAAATTTTTAAAAAAACTACATAATAATAGATGATACAGATTCTTTGAAAATTATAAAAATTGCATATTTTTATGCACGGGGCAGGAAACTACCTTTTTGGGGGCAGGAAACTTCCCCCCTTGGGTTCATATAAAATTTTGGGGCAGGAAACTTCCCCCCCCCCCAAAAAAACAATTATTTTAGCCTTGTTAATAATATATAATTTGATAAAGAATAATTATGTACCTTGAAAATTATATAATAATAAATGTTGTATATAATATGGTTATGGTTATGGTTATTGAAATTTATTTGTTTCTATTAAATTTATTGCAAAAATCATAATATTTAATGTTGGGTGCAGGAAACTCCCCCCCCTTATCATTTATATATATATATATACAATCTAAATTATTTTTTAAAATAAGTTGGCAAGTGGATCCACAAACACTAGTAATTCTTTTCTAATTTAGTCACAAAATTGAGGATTTATAAACTCTTAAATATATAGTCAATATATTTAGAAATTTAATTCTAATTGAATCATAATTATACGATTAAAATAATTGAATTTTATATTAAAAATATAAAATTTATGTTTTTTATTGAAAACTTCACACACGATAGTCATAAACATCTCATAAATGTCATGAATAGCTACTTCTCAGATGGATTCTTCATCTTTTCAATTTTAAGACCATCTAAAATTTCAAATGTCTGATTGATCCCTTTGACAGAGGCTACAAATTGTTTGCTTCTTTCAATGTTTTCATTCTTCTCTATCTCATCGCTGCTGTCATCTTAATAGCTTCGCTTTTCTTCTTTAAGTTTATCTGTATCATCAGAATTTGCTTAATCTTTTCTGCCACTCTTTGCATCAACAAGCTTGCTTTAATTTTCTCTCTTTCTGGTAGCATCATCAACTCTCTTAACCTTGCTGCTGTGATCGATATTATCATCTCTACCTCCGTCATCAAAATAAGCTTCCTATTAAAAGTTTCGATGATCTCTGTTCCTGTTACCACCATCATCATCTTCGTGTTGCTAAAACATCAACTGTTGTTTAACCGAGGCCAAAAGATTTGATGAAAGGTTTAAAAACGGAAAAATTGATTTTATTAATATAAACATTGAAAAGATTTCCAATTAATCTTAAATTATTTTTAGCACAAATATTTTATAATTTAATGTTATAATAAGCGTAAAACTTAAATACATTAATAAATTTAAAAGTTTAAACATTAGCATTTAAAGAATTAATATATTTAGAAAAAATATTTATATTTGACATTCTTAAAATTGATATTTATGTATATTTTTTAATTTTATTTGAATTTAAAAATAAATTATAAAACTAAAATAATAGAAAAACTTTAATTAGATTTGTTTATTATTACTTTTAATTTATTTGGAGAGGAAATCTTATGACAAAAATTATTTATAATCTATTATATTTTATTGATTTTTTTGACATATAAAAATTTAGGTAATTGTGTAAAAACATCAATAAATCCTATAAAATAAAATAGTGTCATAGCTTCTTAATATCTTATTTTCGTCAGAATAGAAATTTTTCAATAGTTATCTAATAAAAATAGCAATAAATTATAAAAAATTAGGATTTACAATAAATGTCTTTTTAATATGGCAATTAATTAATAAAAATGTATATTTGATATTTCTTTAGATCCTCAATTAAATTCAAGAATTATAAATATTTCATTTTATACTAGAAATTAATTTAAAAGCAAAGAAATTTTTATATTTAATTACAATAAGTTTTAATTTTTGTTTTATAATTAAGAACACCAACTCAGCATCTTAATTTTAATAAAATCTTTAGTCTTTTCATTGGTTGTAAATAAAAAATTATATTTTAAAGAATAGGTTAGATTCTAGAAACCTCCTCTTCCTCACCTAAAATCTCATCTGCTTCATCAAAGATATTGTCTTCTCTGTTGAGTTTATTTCTCGTCGAATCTTACATTATTATTTGAGGAGGAGCATTATAAAGTCAAAATTAATAACTAGGTTTGAAAGTTAAAAGACTAATTAATTTATTTATTATAATAAGAAAATATATAATTCTGACGATACTATTTTTATTATAAACTAAAAAAAATTATTAGTAAGCTCAATTTTTTTAGGTATCTAATTAGGCAATTTTGGATGGCGTATTAAAATTTAAGTATAGATAATAATTGAATATAGAGTAAAATTTAACTAATAAATATTTCCTTAGAATAAAAAGAATTAAAATAAAAACAAAAAGCACACTTAAAATTAATGATTATTATTAATTTTTATATAAATAAAAAAATATCATCATATTATATACTTTTGTCAATTTTCCACCCTGTATTTACAGATCTCTATAAATAATTTAGCAGTTTTTACAGAAAATTTTATAATAAATTATTTTGTTACAATCAAATATTTTGAAATTAAATGGATTATTTTTTATCATAAATATTTATTGATAAAATTATATTAATTTTTCAGGATATTAATTGTTTTTTTTGATTTGGTATCAGTAGTTTATGGAGCTTTCAAGATTTTTCCAAACGACTATCTGATGCCTTTGATCATTTCCCTTGAGTCTCTAGGAAAGAGTTGATCCTGCTTCTATCCAGGAGATATGACCCCAATTTTAAAACCTTTAAATGGAGGTTTCTGGGTATTTTAAGTTTTTTTGTGTAAACTCTTCTTCTTAGCATTTTCCACTTAAAATTTCAAAAACTCTTAGTGTTGTTTTACTCAATCTGATCATCGTAGGGCTTTTGTCCACATAAAATCACCTTATGCCTCTCTTACACTTGTTAAATTTGAGACGATTCTTGCTACTCAGTTCTCAAAGATCTTCCATCTACTCTTTTTGCCTATTGCTGCACACTGATAGTGTTAATTAATAATTGATATTATCTGTGATTCAAGGGTTTTGTTGTTTCATAAGGAGTATATATTTCACCGGTAGTAATTTAAAATTCAAAAATCAATATAAAATAAAATTTGCTATTTCAGAGTATGTCCCTGATAAAAATTAAATAAGAAGAAGAAAAAAACATATTTTAAATAAATAATTATTGAAGTCTAAAAAGCTATTTACTATATTTTTCAAGTTGCTTTCTAATTTAGTTTAAGATTTTCTTATTAAAAATTTATTAAAGATTATAATTCTTAATAACTTTCATTATATTAAGAAATCATATAGATTTATTTTTCTTTTTATATATTCATTAATAATTATAAATAGAAAGAATTTAAATGAATATATATGCTATTAGATATTCACATTAATAGAATTACTATTATAAATACAATCCAATAAATTTATTTCGTTTTTTCTAGTTAAAAAGGGTTAAATTTGGTAACAAAAAATTTTCCTCTGACTCAAAATGTAAACAAATATAATTTAGTTTTTTAATTTATTAATGTCTATGATCATTACCTCTTTTTATGATAAATTGCACCAATATTATTTAAACTCTCTCTATATGATGAAAAAAGATTAAGAATTAAATTACAAATTGTTTATATTATAAACAATTTCGAGCAATACACAACTAATCTCAAATGCACAAGAAAAAAATATTTGTTAAATTATACTACATACTCTTGTTAGTTTTAATAATTAGAATAATATAAATTTAATGCAAATTCAAGTGTAATATATGGTTGTTGGCTATGAATAAAATTGAAAATAAAGAGCTTATAAATGATATTCACAAATTGTAATCTGTTTTTTTAGTATAATAGGAATTTTTAATCTTCTTCCTTAATTTGAAGATATGTAATATATTTCATTCAGTATCGAATAAATTTAGTTAATTCAAAAATTTTATTTTTATAATGATCCTAACTACAGAAATTTTCATCTCAACATTAGTTCTACTTCCATTTCTTATTAATTTAAAAAAGACAAGTACTAATTAGTAAATTTTTTTTCGTTCAGTTTATTTTTACAACTAATTTAAGCCAATTAAAGTTAAATATCGATAATTTTCAAAATCTGATATATATAAAATAGTTATATAACCATTATAAAATACAAAATTTGATAATTATATATTAAATTTTTGAGTTTAATAAAGTTTTGTAAGTATAAATGGCAAAATTTTACTTTTAATTTTTTCCAATTTATCTATAGTATTAATTCTTTAACATTCTATTATATGTTGATCCTCTTTATTTCTATTTTAAATAAAATTGTATTATTTTTAGTTCATTATTAAAGTTAAAAATTCCATGTCTATCAATTTTTACAAACATAAGTATTTAATTATAAAGTTTTTAATAATATATTTTATTAGAAGGAAGATAAACGTGGGTGGACTAGTCGGTAGCAATTAAGGAAGGCATGCGGTGCCTCCCTTGTAGATGCCTCCTGAATTTAACACAGTCCACACGCTCTCCCAGATTCAAGACGTCATCGACCACCACCACAACATCGACAGTCAAAGCAACTTCCCCAACAAAGAGAACTTCTATCTTTTCGGGCAGAACACAAATATGGGAAGCAGTAACGGGGGCGAGTACAAAAACAACCTAAATAGTTAGCAGTACCTGGACGTGTACTCGAACAATAAAAGTCTCTTACAACATCCATCATAATAACACGCCCACTCATAGCTCAATTCAAACCATAACTTCCAAAGTATAGTGAACACAAAACTATTCTGTTTTATATATTCCCTCTTTTATTTTCTGATTAGAAAATATGCCATGTTTTAAATATTAAAATTATAATAATATTCGAGTCCGTTGCTAAGTTAGGTCAACTAAGCAACGCGTTGCTTAGTTATCAAAACTTAGCAACGCATATATATATTAATATTAATTAAGTTTTTACAATATTGTATATAGTATAAACAATGATCACATAATCGTTTTAAGTTTAATATAGATAACAATATTTTTAACTTTTATTCAGAATACTACTCTATTTTAAATAATACAGAGATTCCTGTTAAACTATTAAAATTTTTAATTAACATAACGTATTATATATTTTATTTTCTTTATAGATATATTGTATCTATATATAATTTTAGAAACATGTTCTAAGTACCCTAAATTGTATTTTTTGTGGATAAAAAATATTTAATTTAACAACTCATGAATCACCTTTTATACTTAATAGATTATTATATTTCTATATAGAATTAACAAAAGTGCAAGAATGAAAATAATAATCTTGAATATTACAACAAAGCTTATTAACGTTATTATACATAATTAATTGTTCTCAATTAGAATTTTATATGTAAGTTAAAGGATTCTTAATATAAAAAACTATTTATATAGAATTAATGATTATTTCATAAAACTAGTATTATCAGTATATCAAAGAATATTTTAGTTTAAAAGGATAATACAATTTTTATAATTATTTGTGCCTTATGTTGTTTATATTTTAATTAAATATTAAATATAGAAGTTTGAAAAAGAATATCAAAATAGCAAGTTTAACTGATTTGTAAATCAGTGATTGTTAAGATTATATATACAATGCAATATTTACAGCAGCACCGAAGCATAGTCCAGACAACAGAACATCGCCAGTCTCTCCCAGAGACACAATTTGGTATTTTTATATTTATACAATAGCACTGGCATAAACGGACTAAAGCAGGACAGTTCAGTGGATGCCAAACTCCAGAAGCAGAGCGCCTCAAATAATAACAGCTCCCAGTACAATGACAACTCTAAGAATCTGAGGTCCAATAACACCCAGTACAAAAGCAGAAATTAGAACATCTCCGGCAATAAGCGGGAGTAGAAGATCTATGAAAAATACAACAATAACTACAGCAGCAACAACAAACAAGACTTGACTTACAATACTTACCACCACTATTAAATAAATATAGAGAGGTACTTATACTTTAAAAATAATTTTGATTTCACTACAGTGGAAACGTTAATAGTCAGCAGTTCAACAGTGGATATGGGAGTATCATGACTGGAGTAAATGGACAGCAGCAACTTCCATCTCTCCTTACACTCTAGGATGCTCATAACACCTATAATTACTACAAGTCCAAAAGCCATTAAAACCATCAAATTCCACTTTTCAACAATAGCTCTCAGGTACTCAATTTTAAATTTAATTTTCACATTTATATATAAATTTACTCAAACCAGAAATCAGCTAACTAATTGAAGCTCAGAAGATCATAGATATTAATATTTTGTTTATAATTCTCTGAACTTTAATACATGCACTTTTTATAAGGTTTTGTATTTAACATTTATTTTCTGAACAATATTGATGCGAATCACAACAGTAGCTTGTTGATAGACAGCGACAACATCAATAGCAAGCATTAATAAAACAATTAACATGGCTCAAACAAGCAGCTTTAAGAAAATAGCAAAAATCAATATTCATAGAACAGTAGTGGATCCAAGCACCCATAATCAAATTACTCACTTAATTAACACACTACTAATAACAATCAGAATCTTATCAATATATTTATATTAAATTATATTATTAAATAGTATAATTAAAAATATATATAATAAATAATCAATAACTTTAATCACTAGTGTAATCATTAAAATCATGAATTAAAAAATAAATTATTAAATGTAAATTAATATTTTCATGATTCAAAGGCCTCATATTTAAGTCAGGCATTTTCATAAGGACAAAATTAATTTAACTGTATTTATTTTTCATTTAGATTTTAATTTTAAACATATGAATTTATTGATAAAATTAACTCTTAAAGCACAATGCTTAGAACTATTAGCAAATGAATATTCTAAAAATATTGATCTAATCGAAAATTTAATAAAGCATTAATCAAAATAATAAATTACTTAAATTATTAGATTATTATTTAGATATAAATAAAGTCAATTTCTATTTAATTTTAAGAATAAATTATTTATATTTTCCCTTCAGTTTTTTAGAAAATATATTTATTTATAAGTAAGAATATATTGAATTTTTTTTTTAAATTATTTTTATACTACAGATTTTCAGTGACATTATATTAACTAAAATTAATTTTTCGTACTTTTTTCGTTTAAAACTACATGAATATTTGTAAGTTCTATTTAAAAATAATTATAATATTTTTATAAGTAATTACTGAAATGCGCCTAAATCTTATTAATGTAGAAATTGATTAAATATAAAAATCTAATATACAGTTAGTAATATATTATAAACAATTGAAACATAAGAAAAATCTCCAACTAAATTTATTTTGATAGTATGAGAGATAGTTAATAAAAATTTTCAATAATCTTTTTATTTATTATTTTAATATTTTTGAGAGTAGGTTCAAGTGTCAATGCAAAGAACTTCATGTTCCCTGACTCATCAGCTATGATATTATTTTTATTTTATATTTTTTTGATTTATTTTGATTAAAAGTATTAAATGTTTTAAAATTGATGCATTCCATCTCTAAATCCGACTTAGCTCATTTATCAAATGAACCTCACAGAAGTATCTAAATTTAAAAAAGATGTAAATATTATTTTTTATTTGGATATCAATCACGGCCAATAAGGTTTCCCATTGTTACAACAGCACCACGATGGCGACTTAAACGCTCTCAGCAAATATTATAAATATTTCTAACATTCTTAAAATTTGTAAAATCAATGAATTAAATTAAATAACCAGTGTCCTCATTTAACTTAGCTTCATAGTATAATGGGGCTAACAACAATTCAAATTTGATAGGTGGAGTCAGCAACATAAAATAAAACCACTCAATAATTCAATAAGCTGCTGCCTCATTAATGTCACCTTCCAGCAGGATACCTTTTAGTCCAAGTAATTTTCTAGAAAAGGATACTATTTTATACTTTATTACAATAATTTAACTATATATTTCATCTAAAAACCAATATACCTATACTCTCACTCATTTTTATTAGTTAACTCTAAATTGAAGTATCTTTATAGATGTGTAATAAAATGATCAACCTCTTTACATAAATAATACCCTGACTTTAATTACTACTTACTATTAACCAGGTTACAGAATGTATTATAAAATACTTTTTAAATTTAAATACAATTCTTACTTTTTTATGAAAATTTAGTTTCAGATATTTTCACTCTATCCATTACGATTCTAGTTTAATTGTGTTTTAGCGTTTACTCTATAAATTTCTCAACTAATAAATTATATATTTATTTAGGTACATTTTATAATAAAAAAATAATTTAAACTTCTAAATCCTTTACCTCATTTCTTTTTCATTTTATGGAAATTAAAGTTAAAATATAATTATCTATTAAATTATTTATAAATAAATCTAGCATAAAATTAATTAATAGACATTATAAATTTATATAATTTGGTTAGTCCAAGTAATTATCACAAAAATCTTATGGACTCACAAAAACAGCAATACTAACTTCAGTAGCAGCAGCAGCAGCAGCTCTACCAGTAACAATAAAATTAAGTTCAGTAGTATGCTACAAACATCATAAACCCTGAAGCTTATTCGTTAGATATTTTAAAATAGTATTAAAAAGATTACATTTAATAATAGGAATTAAAAATATATCAATATTTTTAAAGATTTCACTTTTATAAATTATTCAAGTAATTCAATAATCAAAATTAAATTCAGATATATAAAGCTAATCTTATTGATATTTTATATTAATTATTCTTAATTAAATTGAAGAATATTTTTATTCACATGATATTTATACCATGTAAGATATAATATAGATATGTTTAAAATGCCATATTTTTATTATAAATTTTATTAGATATATTTGATATTTAATTTAGGGTATATTCTGCAATATATTTCTTTATTATAAGTTAGAGGGACAAGACAAAAACTTCATGATGTTCTAGAACTAACTAAAGCAAGTGAACATCAAGAATGACATAAACAATGCCAGCAACTAATTAAATTATAATGAAAATGCCTAACAGTAAAAGTAGAAAGAAGACATTAACTTTACCAAGGCTAGTTAATAAATATTATATAATTTTAATTATATAATTTATTATACTTTTTAGTTAAATAGCAATCAAAAAGAAAATTCAATATGAGAAGGAAAATACTAGGAAAGCAAACAGTCATTAAAACCCAGTAATTTCACAAAACTAATCTCAATAACTTCTTGATTATTTATTTATCTGTAATTATAAATTAAAATTTTAAATTGTATATAATTAATTATTTAAACTTCCACTGCTTCACAAATCACAATCAGTGCCTATCTAAAATCAAAATTTAGCTCAATCTCAAATTGTAAGAAATGATCTCACAGTCCCAGGTGAAGAGTGCAGCAGCCCCTCCGCATTGCTTCAAGAACCCCTATCTCCTTGTTTCTTCCATAATTTTGTTAACTCGCTAAATCGATCTATGTGATAAAATCATTCTTTATTTTCTCCAATAATATTTTCTATTACAGCTATATTATAATGAGGGTAATGACAATGAGAGCATTTTACAGAGGTAGATTAACAGCATGCACGGCATCAGTGGAAATCAACAATTAGCACAGAGTGAATAATAACTGAACTAAAATCACAACTCAAACTAGAAAAACAGTACCCCACTACAAAAAGCCTACTAAAAGAATATTGTTAACTCTATGTATTTTACGTAATTTATCATTAAATTGTAATGAAAAGGGGTATAATTCTTTGTAATTAATTGATAGCGTAGGAGGTACCCACATGCTTCAATCTGTAATGAACAATATTTGCAGCGTGCCTTAACTGTAAACTCAAACCATTGAGAACGTAAACTTCCAAGCATTTAACAATGGAGAAATCAAAGCTAACTCAAGTGTTGGCAGTGTCACCAGTAAAAACAACAGCACTAAGAATTAATATGTAATATATACGTACATTCTATGTAAATATTCAGTAAATCCAAATATATTAGAATAGAGTCTAACATGAAGATGAGATAATGATGGAAGAAGTCAATAAGGAAGTACTATAAGAGTCACAAACAGAGAATAAGATTTCATATTATATTAATTTAAATAAAAGGAGTTAATTTATTATCAGTTAATGTAATTAGATTATGGACTTCAATGAGTTAATTAAGGATGTTGAAATGATTGAGCAAATTTAGCCACACAATAATGACTAAGTTTAAGATTCAGATAACATATATATATATATATTTTTGATTTAATATGTTTCTAATTTTATCTTAACATATATGAGGCAAATGATGATTAGTTTTCTGAGATAGTGAGAGACTTCACACAGCCTCAAAAAGCCTAAGATTGATTACTATATGAATCAGTTTACAAAAATGTATTAATAAACAAAAACAAAAAAGGAAAATTAAGACATATAAGTTATTAGTTCAAGTCTTAACTTAAAGATTTGAATGGAGCTTCTAGTTCGTAACACATTAAATATATATCACGCTAATTCGCTAATTTTATGTAAAATTCTAGAATAAACTAAATTAAAATTCTAAACATTTCATTGAGAGACTAAGAATTATAATGACATACTTTTATTTTTTTATGTTAAGAGTAGGTGAAGAAATAATCTTGCCTGCTCTTAGTGGTATAAATTTTTAAAATACTACCTAGTTATGCTAGTTTAATTGCTGGCTACTTTTAATTAATTTATCATTTTAATATTCACTTTACATACGATATACACTCAATTATTATAAAATTATAATATCGAATAAATAATTGTGGAATTATTAATAGAAAAAATTAATGTTAAAAATAAATATTAGTAAAAGTCTTAAATAAAATATAAAAGTTGAGATAAACTTAAATAAAGTTGAGTGTATAATAAATTTAAATTTAACATTCATTCATAAAAATTGAGTTTAATTTTGCTTTAATTAAGAGCATTTGTGAAAATTTTATATTAAAAACAGGAATGATTTAAGAAATATAAAAAATTAAGATTTTTTTTATATAATAACCATTATTTCAACACTATCTTTAAATTAATATTATGAATAATAGCAAATTTATTAAATTTATTCTTAAATAATTAAATTGTATTTACTAGCGAGTTCTGCAAAAGTATGAACTATAAATAAAATATCTTTGCAAGTATTTGCTTTTTTAAAATTCAGTTAAAATGAATTCACAATTTATTTTTCATTTTATTGCAATATAAGATTTTATTTTTATTTTTAATTAGAAATTGATTTACTTAACACTAAATATGGAGTAAATTATTTTCAAAATATGAATTTTAAACATCACTAACTTCAAGTCATCTTTCACTCTTGAATTATTTTGAAAATTTCTAAATTCATCTTACTTCATCAACTTCTACAAGTTTTAAAACTACTTCATCAATTTTTTTTCTCTTTAAATATGAACCCCAAAAGTTTAAATAAATTAGAACAGAAAAAACATAATTGCCACTTTTTGGCAATACTATAGTTAGAGCTAGAGATTAAAATCATAAATAAAATCTGTGTTAGTAAAAATAGAATTCAATTTCATAAATTTTTAGATTTATTTAAAAAGTTTGATAAGGCAAATCATTAAAATAAGCTGAGATCTAAATTATAAAATGCAAATTAAGTTGAGTATGTTATAATTATAAAAGATTTTCTAAAATGAAAACCCGAAGCAAATCATTAGATAAAGAAAATACACCAATACTTTAAAAAAATAAGAATAAAGCACAGCTTTCTAAATAAAAACCCTTGAAATAAAGATAGAGGTAAATTTTAGTTTTTCTCTGCATTTTAATCTATTATTAAACATCTTAAATCTATAGTTCTAAATCTAAACAAATCAAAAAAGTGAAAGAAGGGCGAAACCATAGATACTTTTTGAGATCTCTTAAAAATAAATGCGAAACAAAGCAAAGATAAATAATTGACAATCCGAAATAATTTGGAAGACTCACTTAAATGTTAATCTATGCTGATATTAATATTGAAAATTTAAGATCAAAAGCAAAAAGAAATATAATTTAATAGTTTGACTGAACTTGCTTCAAAAACGAGAATCAATGTAAGGATTATTAATATTTTCAGTACTTTAATAATTAAAAGGTCTTCTTGTAAACAAATGAAAAAATTATCTCTGAATTACATGAATCATAAAATATAAACCAATCATTAAACTTTTAAATAATACTAATGATTTGTAGATGAAAGATCTGCCAGAATTATTAGAACTAGTTGAAGACAAAAATAATTTTTATAATTTTTTTGCTCTAGTAGCTTTTAGAATTATTTTATGATAAGAAGAAAGAAGAAAAATGATTTCAAAAGATAATTATCACAAATTGGTCCCTATATTGTAAAAGAGGGGCAACACCTGAACCAGTAAATAATATTAATATATTTTACCTCGTTATAAGCTCTATAAATGCTCAACTAAGGTTAATTTTACAGAATATAAAATAGTATAGATAACTTCTTGGGGTAAGTATTACATGAAATAATCATATAAAAATACATTTGTTTTAATAAATTTTTATCAAAAATTGTAAATGTATTTTGAGTTATGATGTCACTAAGTATTATGCAAGTTAAATTCCAACGAGTCGCTCATATAAATACAAGGATAATATATAAATATAAGTGTAGCATACTCCTTGTATTTATATTAGCGACTCGTTGGAATTTAACTTGCATAATACTTAGTGACATCATAACTCAAAATACATTTACAATTTTTGATAAAAATTTATTAAAACAAATGTATTTTTATATGATTATTTCATGTAATACTTACCCCAAGAAGTTATCTATACTATTTTATATTCTGTAAAATTAACCTTAGATGAGCATTTATAGAGCTTATAACGAGGTAAAATATATTAATATTATTTACTGGTTCAGGTGTTGCCCTCCCCCCTGTAAAAGTTCATTTAGTAAAATCATTCTACAAATTTCTTGGTAAGTTTAATTCAATATATTACTATCATACAAGCAAATTATTAATTTAATTAAAGAAATGAAAATCAGGCAATAAAACCAAATAAATATACAATTTGTAAGAGTATAAATATGATTTAAACAATGTTTATAATAATTATAATTATAATATTTATGCTTCAAAGCAAGTCTAAAATTTACTGATTGTATTTTAGAATGAAGCATGCTGGTGCATTGTAAATATTGGCACCACAGAACATGTAAATCTCTTGAAAAATGAAAAAATGATTAAAGATATAACAAAGCTGCTTTATTCTAAAGATGAAAAAGTTATAGAATCGAGTATTTGGGCACTTGCTAATATTTCAGGGGAAGATCATATTTCACGAGATTTAGTTATAAATTCTGGATGTATTTCTAGGATTTGCAGAATTGTAAAAAGAGCTCCCGTGGCTTCAAAAATAATGGAAGTAGGAGAATGGGCTTTGTCAAATTTATGTTAAAGGGAGCCTCCGCCTTAATGGAACAAATTAAAGAATATATTACCAGTGTTCGTTGATGGAATGTTTAAAGTTGATAGAGAAGAACCTAAATTAGATTTGTATTGGGGATTGCTAAAATTAGCTGAATATCACTATGTAATATAAGAAACAGAAATTTTTAATAATATAATTGGAAAACAATAGTTTTATCCCAATTAAAGTTAACAATTAAATCAGATGAAATATCTCTTATCCATAAATATTATAATTCAAGTCTTAAATTTAATTTTTTAGTATATTTCCATTTTTATTTTTTAAATCTTCTTCTTAAATTAAAAAAAAAAATTTCATTAATAAAAACTATTTTTATACATTCTTTAAAATATAACTATTTTAATTATAAGACATCTTTTTGAAATATATATACAATAATAAATTAGCACTTTAAAGATTAATACTCTTTGAGAGCATTTATAATCTAAATTTTAATAATGATTAAATAATACTTATTAAAACTTTATTCATTTAATTATTTTTGTTATAGACAAATGTGCAATTTATAGCTTTAAGAATCATAGGAAACTTGATATATTCTGATGATAGTTAAATTAAAACACGGCTATGGGATCAAACACGCCCCCCCCATAATGTATATTTTTCTTTTTGTAGTCTGATAGAGTTTTTGACGCTGAGTAATAGTAGCTAATGAACTACTAGTGTGCGATCAATAGTTTTCGAGATATGGCCCCATATAAGTTCACATTTTATATATAAAAATATAGTGAAAATTAGAAAAATATTTCCAATTTTTCATAAAAATCTAATTTTTGCTTAAAATACCAGAGGATTTAATGAAAATTTAAAGAATTTATTTAATTTATCAAAATAATATCATAATAAATTATTTTACAATATGGCAATAAAATTAACGTCCAAATAATTTATTATGATATTATTTTGATAAATTATATAAATTCTTTAAATTTTCATTAAATCCTCTAAATTGGTATTTTAAGCAAAAATTAGATTTTTATGAAAAATTGGAAATATTTTTCTAATTTTTACTATATTTTTATATATAAAATGTGAACTTATATGGGGCCATATCTCGAAAACTATTGATCGCACACTAGAAGTTCATTAGCTACTATTACTCAGCGTCAAAAACTCTGTCAGACTACAAAAAGAAAAATATACATTATGGGGGGGGCGTGTTTGATCCCATAGCCTAAAACACTAATTGATTTGGGAGTGTTGAAGCTTTTAAAGAAATATTTAAATCATGAAAAAGATAATTTTAGAAATGAGGTTATGTGGGCACTTATCAATATTTCTGCAGGAAAACAAGAGCATATTTAAGCTTATCTAGAACAGGGAATATATAGAAAAACTATCAAATATATGGAATTTGACAAAGATATGCCTTTAAAACATGGTTTATATGTCATAGGAAATGTAAGTGAGTGTGGCTTTTAATATTTTAGGAATACATTTGATTTGGGAAAATAATTTATAATTAATAAATTATATAATTAGAATCATGGCAGTTAACTTTCTGAAAACCCTGACAATATGGTACTTGTTCGATAGAAAATTCAAAATTCAGCTGGACTTTACAATTTGTGGTACCCCTCTATTGCATCCGCAGAGCGAGATAACTCGACTTTAATTTTGGCAACAAAATCAACTAAAAAAGTAACCAAAAATTAAAGTCGAGTTATCTCGCTTTGCGGATGCAATAGAGGGGGTACCGCAAATTGTAAAGTCCAGCTAATTTTAAATTTTCTATCGAACAAGTACCATGTTGTCAGGGTTTCCAGAAAGTTAACTGCCACTATTCTAATTATTTATTTTATGAATTATAAATTATCTTCCCAAATCGAATGTATTCTTACAATATTACCAATTTATCAATAAGTAATATTAAATAAATAATTAATATTAGATAGATAAGTTAGAGACATTAGTTCAAATTAAAAGATTTTAATGAAGTCTCATTAAGTTTTAATTTAAAAATAAATAGAACATGAATTTTATTAAATTGAAATTAACATAAAAAACAATTATATATCAATAGCAATTAAAGGCTTTATTAGAGCTAGATGCATTTAGAGTTTTATGCGAGTCTTTAATGAATGATGATAAGATATAAAATTCTTACAAAGGCGTTTCTATTGTCGCGATTCAGAGTATAATAAATAACATTAAAAAGTTCTGTGACAAGAACCTTTAGCAAGAATAAGTTAATAATGATTCACTTGAAAAATCAACAGAATTCTTATTATATATGGAGAAGTATAGTATTCCACAGATTTTGGAATAATTAAAAGCCTAAATTTTATTCATAAATTTATAACTGTAAAATGATAAGAAACTCAATTTAATTTTAATAGAATTTAAATTTAACATCTAATTAAATTCTAACCTTAATTTGAATTATTGTATTAAAGTAATATATAAGGTTTCCAGTCTAAGTTGAAGATAAAAAACCTTTGTTTAAATTAAATGCCCTAACTAATACTTATATAAATTTATTAGGGGAATGGGATGATTTCTTGGACTTTAAATTTTTGTTAATTAATTTTCACAAGTAAAAACCTAAGGAATTATGAATCCATTTTAGTCAAAATTCTTTGTATGATATATTTGCATATTTAACTAATTTTAAAAGAAGAGAATATGAGGAAAAATAATTTATTAGAAAACTATATTCATATTTTTAATATAAGCTAAGCTTTAAATTCATTTCTATTTATTATTACTAAAAATTGATGAAGAAAAAATGATCATAAGATTTATAGGCTAAGAAGCTAAAAATTTCTATTCAATTAATATATTTTTTTAGTTCTTTTAATGAAAGTTTGTTTTTGTTTTTCATCATTATAATATATTTTGATTTTTCGTTTATTAATGCTATCGTTTTTGCTATTAACAAAATGAGTAATAAGTTATAACTGCTATTGTAGGAATACATTCGATTTGGGAAAATGAATTAAAATTAAAATTAAGTAATTATAAATTACCTTAGTTATTTTTTTTGAAAATGTCTGCAAACCATGACAATATTATACTCTCTGGATAGCGCATTAAAAATGAGACGGTGGTTGTTATTGCTATAATGAATTTATCTCATCACCCAAGCGAGAAAAACCCATTATACTATTTTTGGGAGTTGGCTCAAAATCAATATATCTCACTTCCTGGGATGATTCAGGAATATTGCCAATAATAAAGTCTATCTAAAATTGCGGGATCTACCGTAGAATCATTTATTTTTGAATTTAGAGCTCATATGGATTTGATAACTGCCATGATTTTAATATTTAATTAAATTAATTTAAGTTCATTTTCCCAAATCGAATGTATTCCTACAATATCAGAAAAATGTTTGATTAATACTTTCCAGAATTAGAACTTGTTAAGAATGTTGATAAATAATAATTTATTGAAACGAAAATGGAGTATAATTCAGATATATTTAAGTTTTGATTTAGTCAATAATTTATTCAATATTTTAGAGTATCAAATATTAATATTAAAAATTAACCTTTATTCATATATCAAATGAATAAGTTAAAAATAAAATATAATTAATGCATGTAATAAAATATTTTAATTTACATCATTTTAAAATGAAAACTCGAAGCACGAATAAAATTGAAGAAAAATTAAAAAATTTACATTCTTAAAAGAACATAAAATCGTAAAAAATAAAACCTAGAACAATTCCTAAGTGGTAAGTTTAATATTCTAATATTCTACATCATATATAATATTTTCATAAATTTATAGTCCTAATCTAAACAAATCAAAAAAGTGAAAAAAGCGCGAAACCATAGATACTTTTTGAGATCTCTTAAAAATAAATGCGAAACAAAGCAAAGATAAATAATTGACAATCCGAAATAATTTGGAAGACTCACTTAAATGTTAATCTATGCTGATATAAATGATCAAAAGCAAAAAGAAATATAATTTAAGAGGTTGACTAAACTAGCTTCAAAAACGAGGTTCAATGTAAGTGCCATTGTCAATTAAATTTAACATTTTAATGCTGTATAATCGATTAGATGTGTATAGATTTTGAAAATTAATTTATGTACTACTTTAAAATCATAATTATTCTTATATTAAATTATTTAATTTATAGAAATAAGACTTACCAGAATTGTTTGTACTTATAAAAGATAAAAATATACTTTCTAGATTTTTCGCTCTTGTAGCTTTCAGAAGAATTTTATGTTTAGAAAAGTAGAACTGCAATATCTAGAGAAAATTATTATAAATTAGTTCCTATTTTGCAAAGTTTTATTTAGTAAAATCTTCATACAAATTTCTAGGTAAAAATATCATTTTTAATTTAATATAAAGTAAAAATATTTGATTAAAGGGTGATTTAAAAACTATGCAATAAATCGTATAAAAAATATTTAACAGTAAATTCTGATAATGGTATTATTATTTAATGCTGTATGGAAATTATTACAGGGGCTTAAGCAAGCCAGATAGATAAACCAGATAGTTTTATGCTTTGATTTTTGGGAATCCAACTCAATCTTAGTCCAAGAGCCAGGAGTAGTAGTAAGACTCATATACTCGACAGAATAGCTTCAGTACCTAATGATGGTAAAATAATAAAACTATTAAGCAAATAAATTATAATAAATAGCTTAAATGAAATATATTTATATTGTACTTTATAGAATGAGGCATGTTGGTGCTTTGCAAATATTGGTATAACAGAATATGTACATCTCTTAAAAAATGAAAAAATTATTAAAGATATAATAAAGCTGCTTTATTCTAAAGATGAAAAAGTTATAGAATCGAGTATATGGGCACTTGCTAATATTATAAACTTAAACCTTCATGACTATTTGCTTGTTTCAGATAATATGAGTAATTATGAGTGTTTCTTTGAGTATATTTGTAATTTTGTTTTCAAATAACATTAAAATTTTAGTATTATTAAATTTTTATACTTTATTTTTTATCTTAATTAGATGATTAGGATTAGTTGACGCTAGTAGTTATTATATTTAAATTTTAAGAGATTTTAAATTATTTTTTTATTTTGATAAAACCCCAATGCTGTTATTTACAATTTTTTGTAGACGATAGAAATTAATCAAAATGAATATACTTGAAACTTAATATGATATAACTCACTTCACAAATTGTCTAATCTCTCTCAAGGTCTTGAGCTGCTCCTGCCTCTCCCGGTCCAGGTCCTTGATCTCTTCGCATTCTCCATCCTTTAGTCTGAATTTCAATGCTTCCTTCATCAACGAATCCACGGTGTCCTTGGTGAGGGCGGGCTTGAATCTCTGCAGGAACTGAGGGGGGGGGGGGAGCTCTGCATCAGCATGGCCAGGTCCTTCTTGAATCTCTTCATGACGCTATCTCTTCTCTGCCTTTCCTTGCTTATTGACAGGGGTCTCTTGTCTCTTTCAGCAGCTCGGTTCATGATGTTGTCTACAGTCTCATTATTCTTGATAGGGTCTTAGTTGGTGGGAGGCACTCAGAATGTCTAGCTTCGGAGAACTTTAATTGGGATTTTTCAAATTGTTGAATTTTACAGAGAGCTTGTTGCAGGCGAATTCGAATTATTTCAGCAATCAACATTAGTTTTATCGTACCTCGATCGAGAGAGCACAGCCCGAGCTAGCGAGTTACAAATAACTGGACAGGCAGCTGTTTACCATACTAAGATTATCCGAGGAATACTTTTGCTGATGACGCCAGGTAGTTGGAATATTCAAAATCACTCGACCCTCAGAGTCCTCATAAGTCGGCTCCATACAGTGAGTGCCCTAATGTATGCGACCTTAAGCCAACGCATGTAGAGTGCTGCCCCAAACAGGCCAGTTTGACTGCCATAGACTAGGGTGCCAAGAATCCTGATTTAGAAGGGTTTACTCTGATACACTTTAGCACTAGAGTAGTATGAATTTCACTAAGGCGCAATGCACTAGAGCTTCGTGCTTTTGCAAGGGAGTCTTGTGCCTTTGGCTACTCATGAGTATTCAGGATGCCAACTGGCTTGGTGGCTGAGCCAACGGTATCTGGACAGCAGGCGTTCTTGAGATAATTGCTGTGACTCGCCCCCTGATCGCTTAGCTTGGGTAATAGGTTACGTTGTGCTCCTTCCCTAAATCTCGCTATCAATCACTATTGTTTTAGCTTACCTGGTGAGAGGAGGCGAAGCATCTAAAGTAGGATCCAAGAAGTCACTCATGGTTTGGTAATGAGTCGAATCATCATGAGAGCCTCCAATATGGCGCCCGCCATCTTCCCTCCCCATTTTCACAGTTGAATGCAAGGCCTCGTCCACTAGTGTCGAATAGGAGAGCGTGGAGCGCGTGCCGAGAATGCTACTCACCACGTGTCAGAGGGCCCCATGATTTCTATTCGCTATCTAAATGTTGCTCAGGAGAATGTTTAGGCGCTGTTTGAAAGATGTCTTTGTTAGCAGGGGGTCGTCAAACTCAAGATGGTCAAGCAGCAGATCCTCTGAGGGGTCCTCCAGCAGCTATGGGTCGTCTTGCTGGCTGAGCGGGGCGTTAGAATTAAGGAGCAGTAGGTTCATCTGTTGGATTTGTGGGGTTGTTTGAGATTGTAAAGTATTTTTATAGAGGGGTAGTAGTTTATAATAATTAAATAGGAGATCTCGTCATTTTGGTAGATTTAGTAGAATAGCCTCTACTACTACTACTACTACTACTACAGGACCCTCTAAATAAATTACTAAAGCAACCAAATTCAATTATTATTATATTTAATTCTTGATTAATTTAATACGTCACCCAAATCTTGTAAATTACAGCATTGGGGTTTTAGTTTTGCAAGGATGATGATATTTTTTTAAAACATTAAATTTCTATAAAGAAATGGAATATTTTTAATAGTTAATAAATGCTTCTTTTTTATCATAGTTTGGCTAATTTATGGGTAGTTTTAATTAAGTTGGAACGGAAGAGTATTAATTATATTTATCTTCATTTCATGAGTTCTTAATATAGTTTTGAGACTAATTTATTACTTTCTATTATAAATATTTTAGAAAGTACACTTAATATTTAAAATTCCTTAATAAATAATTTTTTATTGGAGCTTACTGATTTAAGTATAAATACTTTTCCAATAATTGCAAAAGTATCTCATATTTGTCTATAATATACTTTTAGGCATATTTCTTATTAGATACCTCTAGTTTATTGGTAAATATTTACTGAGAAATACAAAAATTCATGAATTAAAATTCAAAAACTGGATAATATTGTAGGAATACATTCGAAATTGGGAAATTAAATATATTTAAATTAATTATTTATTAAATTATTGGCAGTTAAAGTTGGCCAATTTTGAACGATCTTGGGCTCATTCGATAGAGAATTCAAAATTAGCTGGACTTTACTATTGGCGGTACTATTTTATCAAATCCCTGGAGCGAAATAACTTGAGTTTAATGTGAGGGTATAATTTAATGAATTTAGAAATGTTTAATTAAAGTGAAGTTATCTCGCTCCAGGGATTTGATAAAATAGTACTGCCAATAATAAAGTCCAGCTAATTTTGAATTTCCTATCGAATGAGCCCTAGATCATTCAAATTGGTCAACTTTAACTGCCACGATTTTATTTATTATTAATTTAATTATAATTAATTTTCCAAATTCAAATGTATTTCTACAATAATAATAAATTAATAAATTATTTATAATAATTTATTAAATCATAAATGTTCCTTTTATAAATCAGTTTCCCTAAGAGTATTTTAAATACAACGGTCCTTATTTATCATATTAAAGCTATTTAAAATAATGCGAAGTTCCTGCCTCTATATAAAACTTGATTATAATTCATTTTGGAATTAAAATATTCATTAAATATTTCATTTAACTAATTTTATATTTGAAGTATTAAATACTATATTAAAATGTCATAATATTATGCAGAATTGAAAATCATGCAATATTTAATAGATTCTGTGTTTTTTTCGCATAAATTATTTCATTTATACTTTATCTATTGTTAGTTTATTGAGATAGTTTTGTCTAAAAATTATACTTATTATAGCCTTTTTGCTTTAAATATTGAAAAATTTTTAGCTTTAAGCTAATTTGTATTATATTAGCTAGTTTATTAAATTTAAATAAATATGATAAGCAATATTTATTAATGCAAAAAATACGCATTTATTAACTTAATTTATTATAGAAATATTAATTTCTGGCGAATATCTTTATAATGAATCTAATTTCTTAAGAACTCTCAATTCACTAATTTAATTTAATTTTTATATACAATTTTAGAGTTTATAAAAGCTGATTTTATAAGCTCTTAAAGTTTTATTCAATTTTTTAAAGTTAAATTTATATCGAAAAATCAAAAAACCTTAAATTGGGTTTATTTATCTTAATATGGCTTTTTAAAATGAAAGAATGATTAAACTTTATATTTAAAGTACAGTAAAATTATTAAAAAAATTTCTACAATTATAGTATAAGTTTTCCAGCATTTATCGATACACCAGTTGAGTGAATTATTAAAATATTTAATCAAATATTATTTATCCTTTTTAACAAAACTGTTTTGAAATATATTTTAAAACCCAAAGAAACCAAAAATGCCCATCATTACACAATTTAATCAGTTCACTTATTAATTCATGAAGAAGTTTAGGGT
>ARYC01021016.1:0-10286 GCA_000711775.1 Oxytricha trifallax
TAGTAGTAGTAGTAGTAGTAGTAGTAGTAGTAGTAGTTAGTAGTAGTAGTAGTAGTAGTAGTAGTAGTAGTAGTAGTAATAGTAGTAGTATAGGCTATTCTACTAAAGCAACCAAAATGACGAATTGCTGAATTTAATTATTATAAATCCTCAAACCCCTATAATATTATTTTAGAATCTCTAACAAACCCACGAATCCAACATATGAACCTATTGCTCCTCAATTCTAACGCCCCGCTCAGCCAGCAAGACGACCCATAGCTGCTGGAGGACCCCTCAGAGGATCTGGTGCTTGACCATCTTGAGTTTGACGATCCACTACTAACAAGGACATCTTTCAAACAGCGTTTGGGCATTCTCCTGAGCAACATTCAGAAGGCGAACAGAAGTCATGGGCCCTCTGACACGCGGTGAGTAGCATTCTCGGCACGCGCTCCACGCTCTCCTATTCGACACTAGTGGACGAGGCTTTGGATAGGGTTTGTAGTATTGAGAAGGAAGATGGCGGCCGCCATATTGGATGTTCTCATGATAATTCGACGCACCACCAAACCATGGGTGACTTCTTGGATCCCACCACGGATGTCACAGCACCTATATCAAGGTAAGATTCGAGCCTTTGTTTCTAACACCATATGTAGGGAAGGAGCACAACGTAACCTATTACCCAAGCTAAGCGATTAGGGGGCGAGTCCCAGCAATTATCTCAAGAACGCCTGCTGTCTAGATACCGTTGGCTCAGAGCCGCCAAGCCAGTTGGCATCCTGAATACTCATGAGTAGCCAAAGGCACTAAACTCTTATGCCAAAGCACGAAGCTCTAGTGCATTGCGCCTAGCGAAAACTATACTACTCTATTGCTAAAGTGTATCAGCATAAACCCTTCTAAATCAGGATTCTTGGCACCCTAGTCTATAGCAGTCAAACTGGCCTGTTTGGGGGCAGCACTCTACAAGGTCTTAAAGCAATACGGATACAACATTCTTTCCACTGCAGGGAGCCGACTTATGAGGATTCTGAGGGTCGAGTGATTTTGAATATTCCAACTACCTGGCGTCATCGGCAAAAGTATTCCTCGGATAATCTTTGTCTGGTAAACAGCTGCCTGTTCAATTATTTGTAACTCGCTAGCTCAGGCTGTGCTCTCTCGATCGAGGTACAATAAAACTATGGTGGCTTGCTAAATCATTCGAATTCGCCTGCAACAAGCTCACTGTCAAATTCAACAATTTGAAAAATCCCAATGTGAAGTTCTCCGAAGCTTGATATTCTGAGTGCCTCCCACCAACTAAGATCCAATCAAGAATAATGAGACTGTAGACAACATCATTAACCGAGCTGCTGATAGAGACAAGAGACCCCTGTCAATAAGCAAGGAAAGGCAGAGTTAAGAAAACTTCCTAAAGAGATTCACTAAGGACCTGGCCATGCTCATGCAGAGCGTCCCCCACCTCCCCACTCAGTTCCTGCAGAGATTCAAGGTCGCCCTCACCCAGGACACCGTGGATGCGTTGATGAAGGAAGCATCGAAATTCAGACCAAAGGATGGAGAATGCGCAGATATCAAGGACCTGGACCGGGAGAGGCAGGAACAGCTCAAGACCTTGAGAGAGAGAATGGCAATTTGTGAAGTGAATCATTCAGTATTAAGTTTAGAGTAATTGTTATTGATTTAATTTCTATCGTCTACAAAAAATTGTAAATAATAGCATTGGGGTTTTATTAATTATATAATTAAATAAAACATTCCAATCATCATGACTGTAATTCAATGTTTCTTAGAAAAATTCTATGAAAGCAATCAGACTTCCCTTGAAAATAAATTCTTTTTTACAAAGTAAACTAAGAATTCTAGAGTTATATCGCAACTGCGTTCCCATCTATTCCGATATCTATGAACTTTAGCAATACCTTCTTCTTTACAAATCTGATTGCTTTTTTTGTTAATTTCTGTGAAACTAAGTTATGCTTAGTTAGTTTGAATTGAAGAATTAATTTATCAAATCTTTTTCAGGCGCTGCGCTTACATAAACAAGAAATTATAAGATAATAAGGCACATATAAAATCTTTAAATCATAATGCAGCTATAATTAATCGAGATGCTCTATTGTGACCCTTCAAAATTTTAATAACTTTCAGGGAGTGTAAATGTTGCCTGAGAGACAACAGCTTAATTTAAATTTTCAATGTCACAATTGGTCTTAGGAAGCTTTGCAATTTTAAAAGTAGGTATGGTGTTTTCTATAAATGGATATTGATAAAATACAAAAGAATAGGAAATAATAAAAATTTAAAATAATTAACTTCACTGTAATAGAGTTATGTAAATTAATTTACGATTAATATTGTGTTACATTAAACAAATATGGACATTTTATATGATTTTATAGAAATACCAGTGGCTCAATTGATAATTATGAAAAGTATAAATTTTAATAAAAGATTTTTCCAGAAATCAATTCTTATTCTATGAAGAGTTTTGAATGTTGAAGTTATATTTGAATTTTTATAGGCTTTGTAAGAAATATTAATTAAGAGAAATAAAATATTATTGCTTTAAAAAGCGCAGTTTCAAATAAAAAACTTTAAGCCAATCAGAACTTCTCAAATTAATTAAGTTAAAATGAAGTTTGGAATTAAAATAATAGCAATCATGATAGAATGTTTAAAAAAATTGCATTCTTATTTTAACTATAATTAGTTCAATTGATTTGATATAAGGAGAGATTATAATTAAATTTTAAACTAAACTTATCTATTTTATTAACAATTTATTAAAAAATTATGTTGAATTTGATTTTTTCAAAAATTCTTTAATTTAAAAAGTTTAAGATCAATAGTATGCTTATACCTCCAACCAAATTGTCTTATATTCGGATAGGTATTGGATACTTGCTATGAATTTATTTTTTTAGCATGTTTACTAGAGGAGACCTTGAAAATTCCTCGTGTAATATATCACTTGTTCTATTAAAGTTAGATTTTATGTATTAAGTTTGGTAAAAAATATTATGATCATTATTATAAGTCATTAATGTTTTGTTGTTGTTGCAGCATAGTGTCTAATTATCAATAATAAATTCATTATAAATATAAAGTTTGATAATTATTTTATTTTTATATATAATTTATTGATGTAATTGATTTGAAAATATTGATTTGAATTTAACAACCATAATAATTCTATTAAATAAATATACATATATTTGTATTATTTATCAATCATATTCCAAGCTATAAAACAAATAAAATTTATTATGGTATTTTTCATATTTACATCTACGATATTATGAAACGGCTTCTTTTAATATCTATAAATCTTTCCAAAATTAAGCATGATAAAATTTAATATTTGCCAAGTGTGTGATGAAGGATTCTTTTTTTTTTATTTATATTAAGAATATGTAGGGTTTGCTGCATTTTACAAATATTTATACCCTTAGAATTTAAATAAAGCTATTTATAAAATAACTTAAATATAAATAAGAGAATAATGAATTAAATTTTAAGAACTGATAATTTAAATAAATTATAGTGAAATCATTAATTTAAAATTTCTTAATTCAATTAAATGACCTGAGATTATATTATTTTTATGCATATATAAGTTTTTGAAACTTATGAATAACGAAATTCTAAATAAAATAGAAATAATTAAAAATAATTTTCTGATAATTAATTAATGTCGATAGATTTTCTATTAACTCAAATTAGTAACTTTTCCAAGCATTTTAATTTAGGTGAATTATTAATATATTAGAATTCAATATTGTTGGAATTTATTTGAATTTTGAAAATAAAATTAAACTATAAATATTAATTATAAAAATTATTAAAGATTAATTCTGTTGGAACCTTGAAAATATGTTATGTGTTTGACTGACAATTCAAACATTTTTATTGGTGGTACTATTTTATCGCACTAGATTTGTAAAAGAAATAGTACCACCAATAAAAAAGTCCATCGAATTTTCAATTGTCAATCAAACATATTACATATTGTCAAGGTTCCAACAGAATTAATCTTCAATAAATTTATAATTAATAATTATAATTTAATTTTTAAAATTCAAATAAATTCATACAATATTGAATTCTTATCACAACTAAACTTATATTTGTCAAATAAAAGGAGTAGTTTAAGTAAATAAACATTTGAATTCTAGACATTCACTCCTATGTTTATTATTTACCTTACTATATAGACCAATAAGTTTTTATTAACTTTAGTTATTTTTTAATATTTAAAAATTCAAAAATTCAATAGATAGAACATTTTAGAAAATAAATGAATTATAATCTTATTTGATATATATATAAAATATGAGTTTCAGTATTTTTTAGCAGTTTTTAAATATTAATATAAATAAGATTTTTTTGTATAATTTTGATTCTGATGTAATTTCATATTATTTTTTTTATTATTTTCTTATGTGCTCAAATTTATCAATAAATGCTATTCATATTATAAGTTCTAAATTAAATTATAATGATGTAATATATAAGACTCACTATATTGTATAAACATTTGCGAGGTTAGAAATGACTAGAAAATTAGTTTTTTTAAACATTATAATAATAAAATTACATCAGATAAAATTATAATTTTAAGAATTATAAATGGAATAGTCTAATTTTTAAGAAACTAGGCACTATAACAATAATTTGCTTAAAATGCGTTGGCGTAATTCTTTCATCAATATTTCTTTTTCATCACATGAAAAGCAATTAAACTTTATAACTCAGCTACTTAGTGACTATTAACTTATTTACTTCATTTTAAAAGTTGAAGGAATCGCCACTAAAATATCATTAAAACCTTTGCAATTTAATCGGAGTAACTGAATGCTTATGATATCAATTATTCTTTTATCGTACTTGTATTAAAAACTAGTAAATTCTTTAAATATGAAATAAGGTCATTTTACTTGTTAGGTAGTCTTGATTTTATAATGACATAAGGAGAAGGATCGAAGATATATTTCGTGAGTATAACAATATACATTTATTGAAATATAAGTTGAGATACCTGATTCGATTTTTTATCTCCTTGTCTCTATTCAATCTTTCATTTCGAAGTGGCTTTAGCCCCTCTCTAAAGATTATTGAAAGTAAATTGTGCGTGCGTGCAGTCAAGCAGTCAGTCATATATACCTGAGCCAATTTAATTAAATGTTTTCATTTCTAAGTAACAAAGTTGTCATAGATATTAAGATACGAGGAACGTTCATTTACTTGTTTGATAATTTGAAGAACCTGCCTGTATTAAATCTCAAAACTGCTCGAATAAGAGCTCTGTTAAATTTGCTTTTACATTCACATAGTACTAAAATCATCTCGTATGCATAAAATTAAATAAGCTAAGTTCTATGTATCTTTTTATAGAATAGCCACATTTCTCTTTTCGTCATAGGCATAAAAGGAGTCTTGAACTCATTTATAGAAAATTCTCAATTATATTCTTATATCGTTCGATTGAAAAGATTTCTAAAAGTAAGCAGATCTTGTAAATTTTGAGATTTGAATTTAGTTAATGGTGCAACTTGAAATTAAGATTCCGAGGCTATGACTATGATTCGGCTAAATTGAATTGTCAAGCCTCAATAAAATTTACTTTCTCTACAAAGCTTTATCTTTGCGTTTTCAAATCTGCCGATGGGAACTATGTCAATACCTTGCAAAGTTATGATTAAAACTTTTATTAAGAATGAGATTTAAGACAATAATTTGCTTAAAATGCGTTGTCGTAATTCTTTCATCAATATTTCTTTTTCATCACATGAAAAGCAATTAAACTTTATAACTCAGCTACTTAGTGACTATGAACTTATTTACTTCATTTTAAAATTTGAAGGAATCTCCACTAAAATATCATTAAAACCTTTGCAATTTAATCGGAGTAACTGAATGCTTATGATATCAATTATTCTTTTATCGTACTTGTATTAAAAACTAGTAAATTCTTTAAATATGAAATAAGGTCATTTTACTTGTTAGGTAGTCTTGAATTTATAATAGAATAAGGAGAAGGATTGAAGATTAAATAAGTGAGTAAGTTGAGATACCTGAAACGATTTTTATCTCCTTGTCTCTATTCAATCTTTCATTTCCAAGTGGCTTTAGCCCCTCTCTAAAGATTATTGAATGTATATTGTGCGTGCAGTCAAGCAGCCAAGCAGTCAGTCATATATACCTGAGCCAATTTAATTAAATGTTTTCATTGCTAATTAACAAAGTTATCAAAGATATTAAGATACGAGGGACGTTCATTTACTTGTTTGATAACTTGAAGAACCTCCTGCCTGTATTAAATCTCAAAACTGCTCGTATAAGAGCTCTGTTAAATTTGCTTTTATATTCACAGAGTACTAATATCATCTCGTATGCATAAAATTAAATAAGCTAAGTTCTATGTATCTTTTTATAGAATAGCCACATTTCTCTTTTTGTCATAGGTATAAAAGGAGTCTTGAACTCATTTATAGAAAATTCTCAATTATATTCTTATATCGTTCGATTGAAAAGATTTCTAAAAGTAAGCAAATCTTTTAAATTTTGAGATTTGAATTTAGTTAATGGTGCAACTTGAAATTAAGATTCCGAGGCTATGACTATGATTCGGCTAAATTGAATTGTCAAGCCTCAATAGAATTTACTTTCTCTACAATGCTTTATCTTTGCGTTTTCAAATCTGCCGACGGGAACTATGTCAATTCTTGCAAAGTTATGATTTAAACTTTTATTAAGAATGAGATTTAAGACAATAATTTGCTTAAAATGCGTTGGCGTAATTCTTTCATCAATATTTCTTTTTCATCACATGAAAAGCAATTAAACTTTATAACTCAGCTACTTAGTGACTATTAACTTATTTACTTCATTTTAAATGTTGAAGGAATCTCCACTAAAATATCATTAAAACCTTTGCAATTTAATTGGAGTAACTGAATGCTTATGATATCAATTATTCTTTTATCGTTCTTGAATTAAAAACTAGTAAATTCTTTAAATATGAAATAAGGTCATTTTACTTGTTAGGAAGTCTTGATTTTATAATGGAATAAGGAAAAGGATTGAAGATTAAATACGTGAGAAAGTTGAGATACCTGATTCGATTTTTTATCTCCTTGTCTCTATTCAATCTTTCATTTCCAAGTGGCTTTAGCCCCTCTCTAAAGATTATTGAATGTATATTGTGCGTGCAGTCAAGCAGCCAAGCAGTCAGTCATATATACCTGAGCCAATTTAATTAAATGTTTTCATTGCTAATTAACAAAGTTATCAAAGATATTAAGATACGAGGGACGTTCATTTACTTGTTTGATAACTTGAAGAACCTCCTGCCTGTATTAAATCTCAAAACTGCTCGTATAAGAGCTCTGTTAAATCTGCTTTAATATTCACATAGTACTAATATCATCTCGCATGCATAAAATTAAATAAGCTAAGTTCTATGTATCTTTTTATAGAATAGCCACATTTCTCTTTTTGTCATAGGCATAAAAGGAGTCTTGAACTCATTTATAGAAAATTCTCAATTATATTCTTATATCGTTCGATTGAAAAGATTTCTAAAAGTAAGCAAATCTTTTAAATTTTGAGATTTGAATTTAGTTAATAGTATAACTTGAAATTAAGATTCCGAGGCTATGACTATGATTCGGCTAAATTGAATTGTCAAGCCTCAATAAAATTTACTTTCTCTACAAAGCTTTATCTTTGCGTTTTCAAATCTGCCGATGGGAACTATGTCAATACCTTGCAAAGTTATGATTAAAACTTTTATTAAGAATGAGATTTAAGACAATAATTTGCTTAAAATGCGTTGTCGTAATTCTTTCATCAATATTTCTTTTTCATCACATGAAAAGCAATTAAACTTTATAACTCAGCTACTTAGTGACTATTAACTTATTTACTTCATTTTAAATGTTGAAGGAATCTCCACTAAAATATCATTAAAACCTTTGCAATTTAATTGGAGTAACTGAATGCTTATGATATCAATTATTCTTTTATCGTTCTTGAATTAAAAACTAGTAAATTCTTTAAATATGAAATAAGGTCATTTTACTTGTTAGGAAGTCTTGATTTTATAATGGAATAAGGAAAAGGATTGAAGATTAAATACGTGAGAAAGTTGAGATACCTGATTCGATTTTTTATCTCCTTGTCTCTATTCAATCTTTCATTTCCAAGTGGCTTTAGCCCCTCTCTAAAGATTATTGAATGTATATTGTGCGTGCAGTCAAGCAGCCAAGCAGTCAGTCATATATACCTGAGCCAATTTAATTAAATGTTTTCATTGCTAATTAACAAAGTTATCAAAGATATTAAGATACGAGGGACGTTCATTTACTTGTTTGATAACTTGAAGAACTTGCCTGTATTAAATATCAAAACTACTCGTATAAGAGCTCTGTTAAATTTGCTTATACATTCACAAAGCACTAATATCATCTCGTATGCATAAAATTAAATAAGCTAAGTTCTATGTATCTTTTTAAAGAATAGCCACATTTCTCTTTTCGTCATAGGTATAAAAGGAGTCTTGAACTCATTTATAGAAAAATCTCAATTATATTCTTATATCGTTCGATTGAAAAGATTTCTAAAGTAAGCAAATCTTGTAAATTTTGAGATTTGAATTTAGTTAATGGTGCAACTTGAAATTAAGATTCCGAGGCTAAGACTATGATTCGGCTAAATTGAATCGTCAAGCCTCAATAAAATTTACTTTCTCTACAAAGCTTTATCTTTGCGTTTTCAAATCTGCCGACGGGAACTATGTCAATCCTTGCAAAGTTATGATTAAAACTTTTATTAAGAATGAGATTTAAGACAATAATTTGCTTAAAATGCGTTGGCGTAATTCTTTCATCAATATTTCTTTTTCATCACATGAAAAGCAATTAAACTTTATAACTCAGCTACTTAGTGACTATGAACTTATTTACTTCATTTTAAAATTGAAGGAATCTCCACTAAAATATCATTAAAACCTTTGCAATTTAATCGGAGTAACTGAATGCTTATGATATCAATTATTCTTTTATCGTACTTGTATTAAAAACTAGTAAATTCTTTAAATATGAAATAAGGTCATTTTACTTGTTAGGTAGTCTTGAATTTATAATGAATAAGGAGAAGGATAGAAGATTAAATAAGTGAATAAGTTGATACCTGAAACGATTTTTATCTCCTTGTCTCTATTCAATCTTTCATTTCCAAGTGGCTTTAGCCCCTCTCTAAAGATTATTGAATGTATATTGTGCGTGCAGTCAAGCAGCCAAGCAGTCAGTCATATATACCTGAGCCAATTTAATTAAATGTTTTCATTGCTAATTAACAAAGTTATCAAAGATATTAAGATACGAGGGACGTTCATTTACTTGTTTGATAACTTGAAGAACCTCCTGCCTGTATTAAATCTCAAAACTACTCGTATAAGAGCTCTGTTAAATTTGCTTATATATTCACAGAGCACTGATATCATCTCGTATGCATAAAATTTAATAAGCTAAGTTCTTTTTATCTTTTTAAAGAATAGCCACATTTCTCTTTTTGTCATAGGTATAAAAGGAGTCTTGAACTCATTTATAGAAAATTCTCAATTATATTCTTATATCGTTCGATTGAAAAGATTTCTAAAAGTAAGCAAATCTTTTAAATTTTGAGATTTGAATTTAGTTAATGGTGCAACTTGAAATTAAGATTCCGAGGCTATGACTATGATTCGGCTAAATTGAATTGTCAAGCCTCAATAAAATTTACTTTCTCTACAAAGCTTTATCTTTGCGTTTTCAAATCTGCCGATGGGAACTATGTCAATACCTTGCAAAGTTATGATTAAAACTTTTATTAAGAATGAGATTTAAGACAATAATTTGCTTAAAATGCGTTGTCGTAATTCTTTCATCAATATTTCTTTTTCATCACATGAAAAGCAATTAAACTTTATAACTCAGCTACTTAGTGACTATGAACTTATTTACTTCATTTTAAAATTTGAAGGAATCTCCACTAAAATATCATTAAAACCTTTGCAATTTAATTGGAGTAACTGAATGCTTATGATATCAATTATTCTTTTATCGTTCTTGAATTAAAAACTAGTAAATTCTTTAAATATGAAATAAGGTCATTTTACTTGTTAGGAAGTCTTGATTTTATAATGGAATAAGGAAAAGGATTGAAGATTAAATACGTGAGAAAGTTGAGATACCTGATTCGATTTTTTATCTCCTTGTCTCTATTCAATCTTTCATTTCCAAGTGGCTTTAGCC
>ARYC01021018.1:0-41419 GCA_000711775.1 Oxytricha trifallax
ATTTGCTTTTACATTCACAAAGTACTAATATCATCTCGTATGCATAAAATTAAATAAGCTAAGTTCTATGTATCTTTTTATAGAATAGCAACATTTCTCTTTTCGTCATAGGTATAAAAGGAGTCTTGAACTCATTTATAGAAAACTCTCAATTATATTCTTATATCGTTCGATTGAAAATATTTCTAAAAGTAAGCAAATCTTGTCAATTTTGAGATTTGAATTTAGTTAATGGTGCAACTTGAAATTAAGATTCCGAGGCTATGACTATGATTCGGCTAAATTGAATTGTCAAGCCTCAATAAAATTTACTTTCTCTACAAAGCTTTATCTTTGCGTTTTCAAATCTGCCGATGGGAACTATGTCAATACCTTGCAAAGTTATGATTAAAACTTTTATTAAGAATGAGATTTAAGACAATAATTTGCTTAAAATGCGTTGTCGTAATTCTTTCATCAATATTTCTTTTTCATCACATGAAAAGCAATTAAACTTTATAACTCAGCTACTTAGTGACTATGAACTTATTTACTTCATTTTAAAATTTGAAGGAATCTCCACTAAAATATCATTAAAACCTTTGCAATTTAATTGGAGTAACTGAATGCTTATGATATCAATTATTCTTTTATCGTTCTTGAATTAAAAACTAGTAAATTCTTTAAATATGAAATAAGGTCATTTTACTTGTTAGGAAGTCTTGATTTTATAATGGAATAAGGAAAAGGATTGAAGATTAAATACGTGAGAAAGTTGAGATACCTGATTCGATTTTTTATCTCCTTGTCTCTATTCAATCTTTCATTTCCAAGTGGCTTTAGCCCCTCTCTAAAGATTATTGAATGTATATTGTGCGTGCAGTCAAGCAGCCAAGCAGTCAGTCATATATACCTGAGCCAATTTAATTAAATGTTTTCATTGCTAATTAACAAAGTTATCAAAGATATTAAGATACGAGGGACGTTCATTTACTTGTTTGATAACTTGAAGAACCTCCTGCCTGTATTAAATCTCAAAACTACTCGTATAAGAGCTCTGTTAAATTTGCTTATATATTCACAGAGCACTGATATCATCTCGTATGCATAAAATTTAATAAGCTAAGTTCTTTTTATCTTTTATAGAATAGCCACATTTCTCTTTTCGACATAGGTATAAAAGGAGTCTTGAACTCATTTAAAGAAAATTCTCAATTATATTCTTATATCGTTCGATTGAAAAGATTTCTAAAAATAAGCAAATCTTGTAATTGAGATTTGAATTTAGTTAATGGTGCAACTTGAAATTAAGATTCCGAGGCTATGACTATGATTCGGCTAAATTGAATTGTCAAGCCTCAATAAAATTTACTTTCTCTACAAAGCTTTATCTTTGCGTTTTCAAATCTGCCGATGGGAACTATGTCAATACCTTGCAAAGTTATGATTAAAACTTTTATTAAGAATGAGATTTAAGACAATAATTTGCTTAAAATGCGTTGTCGTAATTCTTTCATCAATATTTCTTTTTCATCACATGAAAAGCAATTAAACTTTATAACTCAGCTACTTAGTGACTATGAACTTATTTACTTCATTTTAAAATTTGAAGGAATCTCCACTAAAATATCATTAAAACCTTTGCAATTTAATCGGAGTAACTGAATGCTTATGATATCAATTATTCTTTTATCGTACTTGTATTAAAAACTAGTAAATTCTTTAAATATGAAATAAGGTCATTTTACTTGTTAGGTAGTCTTGAATTTATAATAGAATAAGGAGAAGGATTGAAGATTAAATAAGTGAGTAAGGTTGAGATACCTGAAACGATTTTTATCTCCTTGTCTCTATTCAATCTTTCATTTCCAAGTGGCTTTAGCCCCTCTCTAAAGATTATTGAATGTATATTGTGCGTGCAGTCAAGCAGCCAAGCAGTCAGTCATATATACCTGAGCCAATTTAATTAAATGTTTTCATTGCTAATTAACAAAGTTATCAAAGATATTAAGATACGAGGGACGTTCATTTACTTGTTTGATAACTTGAAGAACCTCCTGCCTGTATTAAATCTCAAAAACTACTCGTATAAGAGCTCTGTTAAATTTGCTTATATATTCACAGAGCACTGATATCATCTCGTATGCATAAAATTTAATAAGCTAAGTTCTTTTTATCTTTTTAAAGAATAGCCACATTTCTCTTTTTGTCATAGGTATAAAGGAGTCTTGAACTCATTTATAGAAAATTCTCAATTATATTCTTATATCGTTCGATTGAAAAGATTTCTAAAAGTAAGCAAATCTTTTAAATTTTGAGATTTGAATTTAGTTAATGGTGCAACTTGAAATTAAGATTCCGAGGCTATGACTATGATTCGGCTAAATTGAATTGTCAAGCCTCAATAAAATTTACTTTCTCTACAAAGCTTTATCTTTGCGTTTTCAAATCTGCCGATGGGAACTATGTCAATACCTTGCAAAGTTATGATTAAAACTTTTATTAAGAATGAGATTTAAGACAATAATTTGCTTAAAATGCGTTGTCGTAATTCTTTCATCAATATTTCTTTTTCATCACATGAAAAGCAATTAAACTTTATAACTCAGCTACTTAGTGACTATGAACTTATTTACTTCATTTTAAAATTTGAAGGAATCTCCACTAAAATATCATTAAAACCTTTGCAATTTAATCGGAGTAACTGAATGCTTATGATATCAATTATTCTTTTATCGTACTTGTATTAAAAACTAGTAAATTCTTTAAATATGAAATAAGGTCATTTTACTTGTTAGGTAGTCTTGAATTTATAATAGAATAAGGAGAAGGATTGAAGATTAAATAAGTGAGAAGTTGAGATACCTGAAACGATTTTTATCTCCTTGTCTCTATTCAATCTTTCATTTCCAAGTGGCTTTAGCCCCTCTCTAAAGATTATTGAATGTATATTGTGCGTGCAGTCAAGCAGCCAAGCAGTCAGTCATATATACCTGAGCCAATTTAATTAAATGTTTTCATTGCTAATTAACAAAGTTATCAAAGATATTAAGATACGAGGGACGTTCATTTACTTGTTTGATAACTTGAAGAACCTCCTGCCTGTATTAAATCTCAAAACTACTCGTATAAGAGCTCTGTTAAATTTGCTTATATATTCACAGAGCACTGATATCATCTCGTATGCATAAAATTTAATAAGCTAAGTTCTTTTTATCTTTTTAAAGAATAGCCACATTTCTCTTTTTGTCATAGGTATAAAAGGAGTCTTGAACTCATTTATAGAAAAATCTCAATTATATTCTTATATCGTTCGATGAAAGATTTCTAAAAGTAAGCAATTCTTGTAAATTGAGATTTGAATTTAGTTAATGGTGCAACTTGAAATTAAGATTCCGAGGCTATGACTATGATTCGGCTAAATTGAATTGTCAAGCCTCAATAAAATTTACTTTCTCTACAAAGCTTTATCTTTGCGTTTTCAAATCTGCCGATGGGAACTATGTCAATACCTTGCAAAGTTATGATTAAAACTTTTATTAAGAATGAGATTTAAGACAATAATTTGCTTAAAATGCGTTGTCGTAATTCTTTCATCAATATTTCTTTTTCATCACATGAAAAGCAATTAAACTTTATAACTCAGCTACTTAGTGACTATGAACTTATTTACTTCATTTTAAAATTTGAAGGAATCTCCACTAAAATATCATTAAAACCTTTGCAATTTAATTGGAGTAACTGAATGCTTATGATATCAATTATTCTTTTATCGTACTTGAATTAAAAACTAGTAAATTCTTTAAATATGAATTAAGGTCATTTTACTTGTTAGGTAGTCTTGAATTTATAATAGAATAAGGAGAAGGATTGAAGATTAAATAAGTGAGTAAGTTGAGATACCTGATTCGATTTTTTATCTCCTTGTCTCTATTCAATCTTTCATTTCCAAGTGGCTTTAGCCCCTCTCTAAAGATTATTGAATGTATATTGTGCGTGCAGTCAAGCAGCCAAGCAGTCAGTCATATATACCTGAGCCAATTTAATTAAATGTTTTCATTGCTAATTAACAAAGTTATCAAAGATATTAAGATACGAGGGACGTTCATTTACTTGTTTGATAACTTGAAGAACCTCCTGCCTGTATTAAATCTCAAAACTACTCGTATAAGAGCTCTGTTAAATTTGCTTATATATTCACAGAGCACTGATATCATCTCGTATGCATAAAATTTAATAAGCTAAGTTCTTTTTATCTTTTTAAAGAATAGCCACATTTCTCTTTTTGTCATAGGTATAAAAGGAGTCTTGAACTCATTTATAGAAAAATCTCAATTATATTCTTATATCGTTCGATTGAAAAGATTTCTAAAAGTAAGCAAATCTTTTAAATTTTGAGATTTGAATTTAGTTAATGGTGCAACTTGAAATTAAGATTCCGAGGCTATGACTATGATTCGGCTAAATTGAATTGTCAAGCCTCAATAAAATTTACTTTCTCTACAAAGCTTTATCTTTGCGTTTTCAAATCTGCCGATGGGAACTATGTCAATACCTTGCAAAGTTATGATTAAAACTTTTATTAAGAATGAGATTTAAGACAATAATTTGCTTAAAATGCGTTGTCGTAATTCTTTCATCAATATTTCTTTTTCATCACATGAAAAGCAATTAAACTTTATAACTCAGCTACTTAGTGACTATGAACTTATTTACTTCATTTTAAAATTTGAAAGGAATCTCCACTAAAATATCATTAAAACCTTTGCAATTTAATCGGAGTAACTGAATGCTTATGATATCAATTATTCTTTTATCGTACTTGTATTAAAAACTAGTAAATTCTTTAAATATGAAATAAGGTCATTTTACTTGTTAGGTAGTCTTGAATTTATAATAGAATAAGGAGAAGGATTGAAGATTAAATAAGTGAGTAAGTTGAGATACCTGAAACGATTTTTATCTCCTTGTCTCTATTCAATCTTTCATTTCCAAGTGGCTTTAGCCCCTCTCTAAAGATTATTGAATGTATATTGTGCGTGCAGTCAAGCAGCCAAGCAGTCAGTCATATATACCTGAGCCAATTTAATTAAATGTTTTCATTGCTAATTAACAAAGTTATCAAAGATATTAAGATACGAGGGACGTTCATTTACTTGTTTGATAACTTGAAGAACCTCCTGCCTGTATTAAATCTCAAAAACTACTCGTATAAGAGCTCTGTTAAATTTGCTTATATATTCACAGAGCACTGATATCATCTCGTATGCATAAAATTTAATAAGCTAAGTTCTTTTTATCTTTTTATAGAATAGCCACATTTCTCTTTTCGACATAGGTATAAAAGGAGTCTTGAACTCATTTAAAGAAAATTCTCAATTATATTCTTATATCGTTCGATTGAAAAGATTTCTAAAAATAAGCAAATCTTGTAAATTTGAGATTTGAATTTAGTTAATGGTGCAACTTGAAATTAAGATTCCGAGGCTATGACTATGATTCGGCTAAATTGAATTGTCAAGCCTCAATAAAATTTACTTTCTCTACAAAGCTTTATCTTTGCGTTTTCAAATCTGCCGATGGGAACTATGTCAATACCTTGCAAAGTTATGATTAAAACTTTTATTAAGAATGAGATTTAAGACAATAATTTGCTTAAAATGCGTTGTCGTAATTCTTTCATCAATATTTCTTTTTCATCACATGAAAAGCAATTAAACTTTATAACTCAGCTACTTAGTGACTATGAACTTATTTACTTCATTTTAAAATTTGAAGGAATCTCCACTAAAATATCATTAAAACCTTTGCAATTTAATCGGAGTAACTGAATGCTTATGATATCAATTATTCTTTTATCGTACTTGTATTAAAAACTAGTAAATTCTTTAAATATGAAATAAGGTCATTTTACTTGTTAGGTAGTCTTGAATTTATAATAGAATAAGGAGAAGGATTGAAGATTAAATAAGTGAGTAAGTTGAGATACCTGATTCGATTTTTTATCTCCTTGTCTCTATTCAATCTTTCATTTCCAAGTGGCTTTAGCCCCTCTCTAAAGATTATTGAATGTATATTGTGCGTGCAGTCAAGCAGCCAAGCAGTCAGTCATATATACCTGAGCCAATTTAATTAAATGTTTTCATTGCTAATTAACAAAGTTATCAAAGATATTAAGATACGAGGGACGTTCATTTACTTGTTTGATAACTTGAAGAACCTCCTGCCTGTATTAAATCTCAAAACTACTCGTATAAGAGCTCTGTTAAATTTGCTTATATATTCACAGAGCACTGATATCATCTCGTATGCATAAAATTTAATAAGCTAAGTTCTTTTTATCTTTTTAAAGAATAGCCACATTTCTCTTTTCGACATAGGTATAAAAGGAGTCTTGAACTCATTTAAAGAAAATTCTCAATTATATTCTTATATCGTTCGATTGAAAAGATTTCTAAAAATAAGCAAATCTTGTAAATTTTGAGATTTGAATTTAGTTAATGGTGCAACTTGAAATTAAGATTCCGAGGCTATGACTATGATTCGGCTAAATTGAATTGTCAAGCCTCAATAAAATTTACTTTCTCTACAAAGCTTTATCTTTGCGTTTTCAAATCTGCCGATGGGAACTATGTCAATACCTTGCAAAGTTATGATTAAAACTTTTATTAAGAATGAGATTTAAGACAATAATTTGCTTAAAATGCGTTGTCGTAATTCTTTCATCAATATTTCTTTTTCATCACATGAAAAGCAATTAAACTTTATAACTCAGCTACTTAGTGACTATGAACTTATTTACTTCATTTTAAAATTTGAAGGAATCTCCACTAAAATATCATTAAAACCTTTGCAATTTAATCGGAGTAACTGAATGCTTATGATATCAATTATTCTTTTATCGTACTTGTATTAAAAACTAGTAAATTCTTTAAATATGAAATAAGGTCATTTTACTTGTTAGGTAGTCTTGAATTTATAATAGAATAAGGAGAAGGATTGAAGATTAAATAAGTGAGTAAGTTGAGATACCTGAAACGATTTTTATCTCCTTGTCTCTATTCAATCTTTCATTTCCAAGTGGCTTTAGCCCCTCTCTAAAGATTATTGAATGTATATTGTGCGTGCAGTCAAGCAGCCAAGCAGTCAGTCATATATACCTGAGCCAATTTAATTAAATGTTTTCATTGCTAAGTAACAAAGTTATCAAAGATATTAAGATACGAGGGACGTTCATTTACTTGTTTGATAACTTGAAGAACCTCCTGCCTGTATTAAATCTCAAAACTACTCGTATAAGAGCTCTGTTAAATTTGCTTATATATTCACAGAGCACTGATATCATCTCGTATGCATAAAATTTAATAAGCTAAGTTCTTTTTATCTTTTTAAAGAATAGCCACATTTCTCTTTTTGTCATAGGTATAAAAGGAGTCTTGAACTCATTTATAGAAAAATCTCAATTATATTCTTATATCGTTCGATTGAAAAGATTTCTAAAAGTAAGCAAATCTTGTAAATTTGAGATTTGAATTTAGTTAATGGTGCAACTTGAAATTAAGATTCCGAGGCTATGACTATGATTCGGCTAAATTGAATTGTCAAGCCTCAATAAAATTTACTTTCTCTACAAAGCTTTATCTTTGCGTTTTCAAATCTGCCGATGGGAACTATGTCAATACCTTGCAAAGTTATGATTAAAACTTTTATTAAGAATGAGATTTAAGACAATAATTTGCTTAAAATGCGTTGTCGTAATTCTTTCATCAATATTTCTTTTTCATCACATGAAAAGCAATTAAACTTTATAACTCAGCTACTTAGTGACTATGAACTTATTTACTTCATTTTAAAATTTGAAGGAATCTCCACTAAAATATCATTAAAACCTTTGCAATTTAATCGGAGTAACTGAATGCTTATGATATCAATTATTCTTTTATCGTACTTGTATTAAAAACTAGTAAATTCTTTAAATATGAAATAAGGTCATTTTACTTGTTAGGTAGTCTTGAATTTATAATAGAATAAGGAGAAGGATTGAAGATTAAATAAGTGAGTAAGTTGAGATACCTGAAACGATTTTTATCTCCTTGTCTCTATTCAATCTTTCATTTCCAAGTGGCTTTAGCCCCTCTCTAAAGATTATTGAATGTATATTGTGCGTGCAGTCAAGCAGCCAAGCAGTCAGTCATATATACCTGAGCCAATTTAATTAAATGTTTTCATTGCTAATTAACAAAGTTATCAAAGATATTAAGATACGAGGGACGTTCATTTACTTGTTTGATAACTTGAAGAACCTCCTGCCTGTATTAAATCTCAAAACTACTCGTATAAGAGCTCTGTTAAATTTGCTTATATATTCACAGAGCACTGATATCATCTCGTATGCATAAAATTTAATAAGCTAAGTTCTTTTTATCTTTTTAAAGAATAGCCACATTTCTCTTTTTGTCATAGGTATAAAAGGAGTCTTGAACTCATTTATAGAAAATTCTCAATTATATTCTTATATCGTTCGATTGAAAAGATTTCTAAAAGTAAGCAAATCTTGTAAATTTTGAGATTTGAATTTAGTTAATGGTGCAACTTGAAATTAAGATTCCGAGGCTATGACTATGATTCGGCTAAATTGAATTGTCAAGCCTCAATAAAATTTACTTTCTCTACAAAGCTTTATCTTTGCGTTTTCAAATCTGCCGATGGGAACTATGTCAATACCTTGCAAAGTTATGATTAAAACTTTTATTAAGAATGAGATTTAAGACAATAATTTGCTTAAAATGCGTTGTCGTAATTCTTTCATCAATATTTCTTTTTCATCACATGAAAAGCAATTAAACTTTATAACTCAGCTACTTAGTGACTATGAACTTATTTACTTCATTTTAAAATTTGAAGGAATCTCCACTAAAATATCATTAAAACCTTTGCAATTTAATCGGAGTAACTGAATGCTTATGATATCAATTATTCTTTTATCGTACTTGTATTAAAAACTAGTAAATTCTTTAAATATGAAATAAGGTCATTTTACTTGTTAGGTAGTCTTGAATTTATAATAGAATAAGGAGAAGGATTGAAGATTAAATAAGTGAATATAAGTTGAGATACCTGAAACGATTTTTATCTCCTTGTCTCTATTCAATCTTTCATTTCCAAGTGGCTTTAGCCCCTCTCTAAAGATTATTGAATGTATATTGTGCGTGCAGTCAAGCAGCCAAGCAGTCAGTCATATATACCTGAGCCAATTTAATTAAATGTTTTCATTGCTAATTAACAAAGTTATCAAAGATATTAAGATACGAGGGACGTTCATTTACTTGTTTGATAACTTGAAGAACCTCCTGCCTGTATTAAATCTCAAAACTACTCGTATAAGAGCTCTGTTAAATTTGCTTATATATTCACAGAGCACTGATATCATCTCGTATGCATAAAATTTAATAAGCTAAGTTCTTTTTATCTTTTTAAAGAATAGCCACATTTCTCTTTTTGTCATAGGTATAAAAGGAGTCTTGAACTCATTTATAGAAAAATCTCAATTATATTCTTATATCGTTCGATTGAAAAGATTTCTAAAAGTAAGCAAATCTTGTAAATTTTGAGATTTGAATTAAGTTAATGGTGCAACTTGAAATTAAGATTCCGAGGCCATGACTATGATTCGGCTAAATTGAATTGTCAAGCCTCAATAAAATTTACTTTCTCTACAAAGCTTTATCTTTGCGTTTTCAAATCTGCCGACGGGAACTATGTCAATACCTTGCAAAGTTATGATTAAAACTTTTATTAAGAATGAGTATTAAAAGTTAATGAATTATTCAAATTGGCAATGGAAATCAATTAAAAATAATATTTTTTAAGTTGGATAATAATGTAAGTATTTTTACCATTCAATAATTCAAAAGTAGTTTTTTATAAATTGTCCTAAATTGCAAGTTTATAATTAGCTAAAAACTGATTTATAATGTTTTTCAGGATTTTAATTAATTAAATGTTATTATTTTATTAATTAACTAAAATTATAATATTTCTAAAAATCAAATAAAGAATTAAAGAAGGCAAGTAAATTAAATCATCCTATGATCGAATCTTATCATTAATATATCTTTCACATTCTTAGAAATATTTAATTCCTTGTTATATTATTTGCAATTTAAATGGCTTGATAATCTTTTTATTAAGTAGGATAAAATAAAATATATTTACAATTTATAATAGGAAATCGATAAATTAAAATGATATGAATAATTAGTAAATGAAAACCTTTAGAGATCAACGCTGATGGAGCGGTTACTCTCACAAAAAATTGTAAGTTTCAAAAAACGAATCTAAATTTTAATTTTTATAGAGTTTGAACCTTGTAAGAACCAGTGTAGCACAAGACAGACAATTGACAGTAAAATTTGCCAAAGAAGAGATTCAACGAAATCAAGAAGAAAATATTCGACTATCTTAAGAAGAGTGGTTAGATAAGGTAATGTTCATTAATTCATTTTCTGGTTATTATAATAAGAATTCTATAAACTTGCTTAAATCTTCATTTTAAATTAAATCTTTTCACTTATTTTTCATAATTCAGAGCTTAGTTCTTTGTGTTCAGATCGAAAAATAGTATAAAGTCCATTTAGGAATAACTTAAAAATCGTAAATCCAATTTTTTATTGTGAAGATAAAGCAACACTTAATTATAATTAAATATAGTTGATTGACTTCTCATTTTTTACATAAATAATAAGAGAATTTTCTAAAGTGCCACAGAATAGCTTGTTTAAGAAATGAGTCTTCAAAGAAGTCACATTTAAATATCTTACCAACTTTTATTAATTACAATATATAAATTTTGTTATTATTTTTTATAATGAGTGGTGGTTTTATTTATATATTACGCATAAAATTTTTATTTTATTAAAGATTTTTTTAAAATATTCACAGTTAAAAAAAAATTATTTTTCATTTCCTTTCACTTTTTGTTTCTTACATTGATAGTATTAATTAATTGAGAAAATTCTCAATCAATTTATGTTAAGATTAATAACTCATCTAATATAAAATAGTCAATTGCTAGCTATTTTCTTTTTGACTGATTTTGATTAAATATAAAGATAATGAGCTAATCATCATTTCTTTTAATTTTTAGTTAATTCTCGATTATTTATTAGTGATTACTATTAATCATATAAGTAAAATAATTAAGAAGAATATAATGATCAAATTTTCAAATTGTATAAAAAAATTTTAAGTTAAATATAGTGTGATTTAAATAATAGCAAATATAGAAATTTTAGGGTAGAGGGAAGTTTCCTTGACATGGAAATATATATATGAATGTAAAATTTAATAATAACTTTTATCATTTTTTCAATAAAAAACATGGAAAGAGTTTGTATAAGAAATCGCATCTAGGATAAATTGAATATAATAGACTAATAAAGCACAGTAAGAAAAATTCCTTCGGTGATTTCTTAAATACTTTGATTTGTTAGATATAGTAGAAGGGGGACTTATTAGTTAATAAATAATTTAGTCAATTTGCAAAATGATAAATATAAATTACTGTATAATTTAGGGTATGTATAATGCTTAAGTCTAGGTACGGTAAGAGCATTCTATAAAATTATAACTTTTAAAAATGTAAGTTCTTTAATGATTTTTAGATAATTATCTTTGGATAAATATAAGGTAACTCAGGATTCTGTGAAGAAAAAATCGTATTTTTGTAATTTATTTTATGCATCTTAAATTAAAAAAATTTCCTTCTTAATTTACCTTAGTTCTTTTAGGTTCTATAATTTGAAAAGGCATGGTTTCCACTTATTAATAAGCATTTAGTCTAACCAGTACTAAATAATTCAGCAAATGAAAATATCAAATACAAGAATTCCTCTACTTTATGTACTACATTTTCCTTGCTGTTTAGCATTTTAAATCTGGAACTAGGAAACATCATGCTAGAAAATAAAAGTTTTCTCAGATACATATTAACTACCTTTGCTACTCTAGAATTTTGAAGTATTAGGCACACTTTCATATTGAATAGCTAGGTGTGATGTTTTATAGCAAATTTCTATCCATAGACTATTACCAATATTTAAAGGACACGGTTTTACAATCAAAACTTTCATCAGATTTTAGATAATAATTGATTTTACAGTGCCATAATATAGTAATTATTTCAACAATATTATGATTAAAATGCAGAGGGATATAAATAATAATATCAAGCTCATAAATGCTAATAAAGATGTCTTTACCTTCAATACATTTCTTAATAAGTCATGGTACAGGAAGTATGATAACATAGAAGTTTATGCCTAAAAAGTGAAGATTGTCAACAATACAATTTTAGCTGGAATTAGCGAAGATTCATGCTTAGAAAATTATATCATTCATCCTCGCTCTATTAAGCGAGAGTAGTTTATAGAGTTCTTACATAAGCTAGTGATAAATAAAACAATTAAGAGATCATCCTGTTTGTTGACAACCTATCAGTTCATAAGACTAAATGAGTCTAAGAAGCTTATGAAGATTTAAACATTACCCCTGCATATAATGTTCCCTATAGCCAACAGTTTGATGATATCGAATTCTATTGGAGTTAAATCAAGACTCACCACAAGAAACTGCTGCTGTATCATCTTATGCATGATTTGCCTATCGATACAGTTGACTTGATTCAAAGCAGCTGCAAGAGAGTGAGTAAAGATAAGACCACAATTTGTGCAAGAGTAGGAAGAATAAATGTTTATAAATAAATTATAGATTTAAAATAATGAATAAGTTCACATATTAAATGAGCTCTTAAAAAGATTTGGGTTCTCTTTCTTTTCTTTTTACTGCACCCATACAGGAGCCGTATTTTTTCTCTCTGAACCAGCATTGATGTTCATTCATCTGACTTTTAGACATTTCTAAAGCATCTTGATTACTTGAGGAATAGTTATGACTCTTCCTGAGTGAAATTTTGCTATCTCTTTCATTAGGAATATACCAGTTCCGGGTTTCCATACAAAGTTATAAATCAAAGTTTACTAGAGAGTTATGGATGCTTCTAAAGCTTTGCAAGCCAGGTCTCGCTTACTAGTATGCCTTACTTCTCTTGACTTCAAGAAAAATAGAGAAGCGTTTCTTATGTGCGTCGTCTATGATATCTCTGAGATAACTCTCTCTCTTAAACTGCCAAGAGCACCAAAGAAGAAACTCTTTTATGGAAGCTTATTGGAGAGCTGTTTTAGCAGGAAGGTAAACAACCAACTCTTCATCTTTTATAGCACACTTGAAGAGATTTGAGATTAAAATTTCAGGATATTTAATATTTCAATCATCTAAAACTCTTAGTTTTGAAAGTTTTCTTCTCATCGCAAGAATAATATTTTTGTACCTTCCATATTTGGAAGGAAAAACCAACTAGACTTGTTGTTTAAGCATACATTGTATTATTACCACGTTGAGTTAGGTATCATAGGATCATTTTTGCTTCTAAATTTTGAGATCATTTCTTAAGCTTCAACCCTTTTCATTGCATCATTCATAGTTTCTTTCTTTGTTCCTTCTTTTAATAATGAAATTAAATTTTTAATTTATACACTTTTGAATCCTATTTTTTTAAGTATTATATCGAAATATGGGCATCTCTTTTAGGATGTCAATCTGAAAAGCTGTGTGGAAAATATTCTCAGAGCTGTAATAAGCTAAAGAGAAGGAGCTCCATTTGTATAAATTTAGTTTCATTAAATTAGTACTAAATTAGTTTATATATAATAATTTCTGGGAGTAAAATCGTTAACTTTTAATTGGCACTAATTTCATAAATACAAAATTTAATTAGTACCTTGTTTTAAACTAATGAAGTTTTAATGAAAAGTATCAATCTGGTTAAGAAATTATTTGAACCTGCATCAACCTTAATTTTTCATATTTTTTGCCATAATTTAAATTATTAAGGGTAAAAATATAAAATAAAAGCTATCAACTTATATTTAGTATTTATTTTGCAATACTAACTCATATAAAGAGTTACTATAACTAGAGAGGTTATTGCAGCTTATAAATATAAAATTAAATTTGAATTATTTAAAAATGATGGTTAAGTAAATAAAAAACTGTTTTTTATTTTGGTAGTAAATAATCATGAATAAACTTTGGCTAAACAAAAAGCTAGAAGTTATTTATTTTAAGAGAATCAGAGCTTAGAGCTCCAGAGATGAAGCAAATGGCGTTGTATTGTAAGTATTAAACAAGAATTTGAAAGTAAAAATGGAAGTTTAAACAGCAATCGAAGAAGTTTAGGAGTTAAAAGAACAGCAATCTAGTGAAAACATAAAAATTTTTTCGAATGCTAATAGTTTTCATTTAAATAGCTATAAAAGATTAAGATTATTAAATGGAATAAAAACTAAATAACTATATTATGATCGGACTAAATTCAATTAAACACAATAAAAATAGGTTAAAGCTTGTAAAAATATTTATATTAGTTTATCATTATTTCTGATATAAATAGCTTTATGAGATGTGTAGGATGACTATTTCAAAACTTTAGCAACATGGCCCTTTAGGATCATGATTGAGGGTCATGTGAGCAAAGATACTCTGTTCGCAAAGATATTCCGTACTATTTATATTTTATAAGTTTAAAAATGTTGGAAGAATTATTAAAAGATATGAAAATTTGAGCGAATGAAATATAAATGCTTTAATTAATGTGCAGATTTTATGTATTTATTAATCAAGAGTAATACAGACTGTGGAGACTTAAGCACTAGGATTTTTTTATTTTTTTAGGTAATATTGTAAATATTTAATCACCCGCACAGCGCTTTTATTCTATAAGAATCTTTTCATTCTCAAAAATATCTATAGCGTTGATGTCGTCGAAATATTGTAGGAATACATTTGATTTGGGAAAATAAATAATAAATTAATTAATTAAAATTATATTCGTGGCAGTTAACTTTCTCGAAACCTAGGCAATATGGTACTTGTTTGATAGAGAATTCAAAATTAGCTGGACTTTACTATTGGCGGTACCCCTCTATCGCATCCCTGAAGCGAGATAACGCGACTTTAATTTTGGGTGATTTGTTTAGTTGTTTTTAATGCATAAATTAAAGTCGCGTTATCTCGCTTCAGGGATGCGATAGAGGGGTACCGCCAATAGTAAAGTCCAGCTAATTTTGAATTCTCTATCGAACAAGTACCATATTGTCTAGGTTTCCAGAAAGTTAACTGCCACGAATATAATTTTAATTAATTAATTTATTATTTATTTTCCCAAATCAAATGTATTCCTACAATATTACTGTTTTGCAATGATCAGAGCATTTCTCATAAGCTAGCTGTAAATCTGATAGTGTATTAGAAGAAATCGCTCTTGTTGCTGTATTATTCAGGTTGAAAATTCTTATGAATATCAGGAGAATTTTAGTAATTGTTATGGCGCTTCGAGCAAGTTTTTAAGCTTCATATCTCTATTTTAAATCATTTCAACTGTATTCTTAGCGATGTGTGAGTGTTGAATTTGCATTTTTATAGAGGATGTCTCAAGTTTTATTTGAGGTTAAGTCTCGTATCTGTTAATTATAGGTCCCAGTGTCCGTTATAGCGCCATCCATGATTGTGTTTCAAGAAATTTAAGTAATTATTGCAGCTAATGGCTTATTATTAATAACTTTTGATTTAATTTTCTTTCACTAAAATTTTCATATTCTTTTTAAAAGATTTATCTTGCTCTCCCTTTAAAGAGAGCACTAATCATGGGTTTTTTTTAGAAAAAATAAATGTAATTGACATTGTATGACTTTATCAAAATTCGTTAGATTTTAATATAATTTATTAGAAATAATAATAATGGAATTTATTTTGAAAGAGTTTTTTTTAAATTATAATTAAACTTGATACTTATACCAAAAATAATCATAAATTATAGATTTAATCTAATCTTTTATTGATTAATTTAATCTTAGCATTAAATAATTAAAATGAGGTTTTAAGGTTTATAGAAAGCTTTGAAACTTGAAAATCAAATATTTTAATAAAATAAAAACTAGTTCAATGTCAATAGAACTTTAAATGGTATCTATATCTGATACTGGAGCAGATTATTAACTATTGTTCTCCGCCCTCGAGTTTACCATAGTACCTCATGATTTAAATGCATTAGAATTTTCAATATTAAACTCGGTAGGAAGGTGGTGCTCAAAGTGCTCAAACTAGGAAGGTTTAAAAATAATATAATCCATGATAATAGAAAATTGCTTAAAAAGTTATATTTAAAGATAAAATTTATTAATTTATAAAATTAGACAGCAAATATTCGTAGCTTTGACAATGCTTTGCACAAAAATCAAAACACTCAGCATAACTTAAATATGATTCTCTATAAAGTTTTTTCTCTTCTCCTTTAAATTTGATAACAAAAGGCTCGCTAATTCATTCAAAATATAGATGAAAAATAAAATCGTCATAAGAGTAAAGAAGCCTGATTTAAGGAGAAATTTATTTTAAATAAAATAATTTTCACTTGTTATGATTTTAGTCTATGCATACATAGAAGAAACTTCAATATTCATTTACTCTATATATAACCTAAAGTAGTTTAAAAAAAAAGGTGACAGATCTTGAAGACTTTACTTACTTATAAAATTGAAACAGAAAGAAAGAACAAAGAAAACTGTTTGCAAGTTAAAAAGATATTTTGATTCTTGTCATGAAGCCAAACTCTAATTCACCCATCTAATAACGGAATAAGTTAAAAAACATCATTGTTATTGAAATTTCTTGATGAGACAAAGTGACTTAAAAATCTTGAATGCTTTAAGTAATCGTAAAGGAATGCTATGTTGGGCAGATAATTAAAGAGGGAAGTTCTAATCACATCTTTGAATATTTTATTTTAATAGATTCTTATTGAGAAATAAAATCTCAAAATTCCTTCGATTGTTTTATTGATAAAAGTATGTTCATTATTTAAACTTTTTAAGGTTTTAATAATATATTTCGTTGGTTTTTAGAAACATTTGTAATATTTATTTTTTAAAAAAGATTTTACACAAATTTCAATCTAGATTCATTATAGAGTTCCCTTTATTTTAAAGTTCTTATTGAGGATTTGTTTGTTTTATCGATGTTAATTCACTTTGCTTGTATGATGAATTTTTAGTATGCAAGCTATTTTAGATTTTTTAAAAAAATTATTGATTGAATTTTTATAGAATATCTTTCACTCCTGCTGAAAAATTGTTTGTTTCTAGGCATATCAATCTCTATTATTACTTTTATATTGCAAGACCTCCATATATCCCTTGAAGTGTCTCCGTCTCTCCAATCTTTACTGTATGGAAAACAACATTTATTGCATTAGTAATATCCTAATTCAAAGGCTTGAACACTTATAGCTCTGTTGAATTCAATAATATATACTCTAATATGTTGAAAATTCATCATTATAATTCTTGCTTTCGTATTGAAGAACTTAACCAATATATTGAAGCTCTTCATTTTAAATATTTGTTCACGATTTAGCCGAATTTTCTATAGGTTTAATTTATTAGATAAAAATCTATAAATCATTTCGAGAAAGAGAAATCTTAATGCTATATGTTATGTTTCATGTTATATGACACTTAATTAAAATAATATGTTAGAACTATCCTTATATTGCATATTTAAAAAAGTAATACTCATTAAAGAATTCCATTTAGAACTTGTCATCAGCAAGAAAGCTATTGAAGGTTATAGTCTAAAGCATATTAGCTATATTTGATAACTCTTTTCTCTATTTTAACCTCTAGATTGAGGTAGCTTTCAAGGCAAGAATCTGTTCATTAATTTTCTATATAGAAATTTTTATCACCTCAATAGTTACCATAATTTTATTTATCTCATATACAGGAAATATATTACTACATTTTTTATTTTAACTTACTTCTATATCTTAACTCTTAGAAACTCAGCTGCGATTCTTAATATTTTTTTTTATAGGAATTTTTTTGTTGTAAATTTATGAAAAATACAAACTTTGATTGTACTTTTTCTTTAAGTGCACTATGAGGTCTCTTGTATGAGAATATAGCTTCTCACAGAATTCACAAATATTCTTGCCATCCTTCAATTAATTCTTTATATAATCTAGGCAAATTGTTGTATCTCTCAAGTATCTCTTGAAAGTTGACTTGTAGAGGAAAAATCTTTTTGCTATCTTTGCAATAATAGTCACTTTGGTTGTTAAAAATTAATGCTATATTCCGATAGAGTTATTTAACCTTCTCCACATTTTGCCTTTTCTTTAATAACCTTTATATTAGTTTTTATTATATCTAAAAGCTAGTCTACCAAAAATTATATTAAGCAGGCTCCCATTGAGAACAAGCATCTTTGTCTCAATTTTTTATTGACTTTACCCAAATATTACCGCTCTATTAAATAGATTACTGGATCAAGTACTACCGCTCTATTCAAAGGTTAACTCTTATTTGAGTACTTTAAAATATTTTAAAAAATAATAAATATAAAGTCCAATAGCTATACTATAATTTTAGAGCTTAATACATTCTGATTATTCTATGTTGATATGTAAGAAAATTATAAATAACCATAAAGGACTGTTTGGGCACATATTTTATGCGTAAATTTTACATTTTATTAAATTAAAATGCTTCTAAAGAAGTTTTATTTCTCTAGGAGGTACTCCAAATCAATTTTGAACTAATTTTAAAGGTATATTTATTAAGCACTTTTAAAATTAAATAAGCTCTTAATAACACATTAACCTTAAAATTTAGCTCATAATAAAATTCGAACTAAATTGGTAGACCTCCTAAAAAATTATGCATTATTATGAGCAATAAATTTGAGATAGTAGAAGTTTTTAAAGTCTTCTCCACATAACTTTTCAAAGCTGACCTCCAGTAGAACATAATATTTAGAAGCAAGACCTTAATAAAATTAAAATGGATATCCATAATTTTAATATCATTATCTTTTAGAGAAAGAGGAAGCGAGATGGAGTCTATAAATGATAAAATGAAGAAAATTGAATCTCAAGGTTTAATAGAAAATTTCGAAGTAAAGATGACCACTTTAGATATTTGGTAAAGCAAGAGAAGGTTATTTTGTTAGCAACTTAATTGCTATAGATTTTCTTGCCTACTTAGGAGGGAACAAAATCTCCTTTTTAAATGCCTTACTAAGTGATGAAAATAATCATTTAAGACTAATGAAAGAAAGTTGAGGTGATAAAGATATTTAACTACCCTGAAATCTCCGTAGCAAATCTTTATTAAGATCCATTGAGTGATCAGAATATTGCTGAATAACTTCCATCAAATATACAACTCATTAATAAGATTCACTTTTGGAACTCTGATTCCTGATTCCTTAAATAAAGTGATTTAAGAAGCACGCAAAAAACGATACATTATTTCTCCTGAATAAATAGAGAAGCAAAGAATTCAAATCAGTGACACCTTTCTAGAGAAACGTTAGAAGCTTTTTTTTCATTCAAGTAAGATCAGACTTCTTAGTTTATATAAAAACCCGGCGCTGCTATATACTTAATAAATGATCGCAGTAAATATATAGAAAAATAAAAAAGTAAAGCATGACCTGTATATAAAATTCTACAAAGATTTAGAAAAATCAAATGAGATAGACATAGATGCAAAAGCTAACACTAAAAGAAGAAAAGTGTACCCAAGCAAGCCATAATTGGAAGAAAAGAAAGATGACCTAAATCATTTTAAAAGTACATTTAATATGTGAATATATTCATTCGTTTAATTTAATACTTATTTATAAACACAAAATCTCCCATCTTTTGCGAAAACACTTTAGCTCTCTCATCACTGACTAAATCTTAGTAAAACTTATTATAAAATCAACTGTCTCTATCTTAAAAACTTGAATAGAATGATAGAGTAGTAGTTTCCTGTATCGGGCTTTCAATAGCCTCCAATATAACTCAACTCAATTGAATGGAGTACTGTAGGGAGCATTAAATACAGGTGTTATATACGCATTTCATATTCCTTCCTTGAATCTTTATTTTAATAAACTCATAAGTTATTAAAAAAGCAGAATAATTTCTTATTAAGCGTACTTTTCTAAGAGCTGTTGTTGGAACTTAATGTATTACTAACATTTTATTGAGCGGGGAGAATAACATATGTCTTGATGCCAATATTTTCACTTATTCCACCAAGAATAGCAGGAATTTAAAACATAACCCAAATCTCGCATTTAATCACTTGAGTTACTAATATTTAAACTATAGACATCTACATAAACTCTATGAAAGTATGCATTTATTGCAGCCTTTTATCTCCTATTCTGTTTATTTTAACTCTACCACCACTACTTTCTACTTGCATGTTTGACTTCATAAATTGATTTTCATCTTGCTTATCGTTATCTTAATCTCTTTCATCGGTTTCTCTGATAAACGATGGATTTAACCATTTAATAAATTAAGTAAAATTTTATGTGATAAGTTTGTAAAAAAGGATATTAAAAAACTATAAATTCAAAATGGGTAACGACTTCTTGCAAGCCGCGTGACTTACTTTTTGTATGTTTTCTTGCATCTAATCTCTTTAGGTATAAATATTAAAAATTTTAATATTCAATTTAATCTTAAAGCATTATAATGATTAATTGAGTGTTCGTGTAATTGTTTGACAATCCGAAAATGAATTTAAAAATTATAGGAATCCCACTTTTAAGTATCTTCAAATTAACTTTATATCTATAGTACATCGCTCTAGATTCGCAAATTGTTTATTTTTTCCAAGCTAACCATAAAAATGAAACTAAGGGAAAAATTTTCGCAAAAATGATTAGACTCACTAACATAATTAGTGGAGAGAAGATTGGCATGAAATCGTATAAAATTTTAGCTAATATAGTTCTATAGAAGACCTATTATTTTCTGCAAAGCTTTATCAAACAACAGCGAGTATCATGCATGATAAATAATAGGAAATAGTGATGATTGTAACAATTCATTTAAGATTCAATATATATTAAATATGTAAAAATGGGAAAATACAAACAGCTATTCCATTCAACTATTGTCCTTCATATCTTCCATCAACCCAAGAATACATTTATTTTCTTCTTTCTACTCCTTGGGAAGTGTCAACACAACTCGGTCTGTGCTCATCCTAGGTTAGTAATACAATTAAAAATATGTTAGATATATACAATGTAGCTTTCAAAATTTGGGGGGGAAGTTTCCTGCCCCAAAAGGTAGTTTCCTGCCCCCAACATTAAATTTTATGTTTTGCAATAAATTTAATAGAAACAAATTAATTTCAATTTCAATAACCATAACCATGTACTATACAACATTTATTATTATATAATTTTCAAGGTACATAATTATTCTTTATCAAATTATATATTATTGACAAGGCTAAAATAAGTTTTTTTTTGAATAATTAATGTAATTTTCATTAAATTTTAAATTGATTATCAAGGTAGAAATGATATTTGAAGCTAAATTTAAAAAAAAAACTACATAATAATAGATGATAAAGATTCTTTGAAAATTATAAAAATTACATATTTTTATGTATGGGGCAGGAAACTTCCCCCCTTGGGTGCATATAAAATTTTGGGGCAGGAAACTTCCCCCCCCCCAAAATTTAAAAATAATCACCATCATCTCTTCCTCATATTAACAATGCACTCATCATTTTTAGTTATTTATATTAAACTATCAAATTCTAATATAAATTATGATTAATTCTGCACCTTATATTCATAGAATCCATGGTGGAGAAGGAGGGGACAATGAAGATAATGGTCATGCTGAAACTATTAAAGCTTAATCATAGTTCAAAATATCCCAAAAATTTTTGAGGTACTCGTACTCTACACGTCAGGTCTTAAAAATTGTGATCTTCTATAAATAATTTATGAATAAATATAAATTTATAAATAATATAGTATGAAACTCATTCGTGGCAGATGGTATAATCTCTGCCCTGTTTTTAATTAACCTTTTATAAAAAAATTTTAATCTCATTTTTTTTATTTTTATTTGCTTTAAATTCATGAATTTCAAAAATTCATTTTGATTATCATAATTCCATAAATTATCACTAATCCTTTTTGCTTTTTTTGGGGTACTATTTTTTAAATCCTTAGTTAATTTTTTAGAAAAAAAAATTATTCTGTTTCTCCGAGAATATACCTAAATCCAAAATTAATTTTCAAAAGTTTATTAAAAATTTCTCAACATAAATAGCTAAAAAATACCTGAAAATGATCAGAAAAAATTTTCGAAGCACATACTTTATAATTATTGTCTAGAGATCATCATAAAAATAATTGTTTAATATAGAAAAAAAATAGAAAATAAAATATTAAAAATAAATATTTAAAATGGAAACTTGCTTAAAGGTCTTACAAACTAGAAGATTAGCCTTTAAGAATGAAAAATTCTTGAAGGTAGTAAGTTTAATAAATGATAAGCAGAGGAAGAAGCTAGATTACAAGAAAGAAAAAAAGTAAAAAAAAAAGAAAAGAAAGGTGGAAGATAAGAAGAAGCAATGAATAATGTCCAAGAAGAAATAAGAATAGGAAAAGGACATGAAAAGATAAAAAACCAATGTTGAAATATTGCTATAAATGGAAGAAGAATAATAATAGTAAGTAAAGGGAGATCAATATAAGCCGCCAAAGCTAAAGCGATTTAATACTTTGTCAATATTTGCATCAAAGTGTGGTATATAGTGAATTTATAGCAAATTAATTCTTCAATTCTCTTCATTATCAGATTCTATATTACAAAATCTTATTTTCTAGTTCTCATCTTATTTTGAAGTTCTCTTTGCTCTTCTACGACATTAACCAGTCAATAATTTCCTCTCGATAGTTATCATTACCATCAAACTTTTCTATTTAAGCAAAACAGTTTTTGAATAAGAATACTCTTGATACTCTTGTTCCCATCTATCTCTCGTTTTGGAAAAAGCATAATTTTTAGTTTTGTCTCTTGTTTAACGACACCAAGGCTTTAGTTATCTTTTTCATGCTTTATGATTTAATATATTTAGCTGTTCTGGCTGAATTCATTATCCATTATTGGTACTCTAATATAGTCAAAATATTATTCTTTTGCAGTTGCCACGAATGCTAGTGGCTTTGATTTTATTTTCTTAAAATTACAGCCATTAACTGTATTTGATTTTCACATAGTTAATTAATTCTAAGTTATATTATTTTTACAATCGCCTCTTAGACCCTCGTTCTATAAAAGTTATCATCTAACTAAATCTAACTGTTAAAATATTTGGCTAAAATTTAAAGATTTTCCAATTATTAGAAATACAAATTTATAATAACTTTTGAGCATTAATAAATTATAATAAAATTTCTTATTAATCTGATTAGCACTAATGGTGTTTAAGTGCTGGAACGGACTGCTATCTTGAGTTCTTGGTTCATTGATTTACAAGTTCAAGTTGCTCAATTTGTTGATGTTCTTGTCAACTGCAGCTTAGGAATAACCTAAGATTCTTGCAATTGGTTTAAGTCCTCTTTTCTTTACAGATTAAACGCTCATTTTAAACAATAAAGTTATAAAAAATTAATTACAAACTTTTTTATTTTTCTATATATTTAACTTAATTTTATTTAACAATAATTAATTAGCCTACCAAAACGAGAAAAATCTTTAAAAAATTTCTCGCTTTGGTAGGTTTGAAAATTTTATAGAAAATAACATATGTAAATAAACTAACCATGATATATGACTATAAAAACACAATTTTTTATAACTTTATTGTTTAAAATGAGCGTTTAATCTGTAAAGAAAAGAGGACTTAAACCAATTGCAAGAATCTTAGGTTATTCCTAAGCTGCAGTTGACAAGAACATCAACAAATTGAGCAACTTGAACTTGTAAATCAATGAACCAAGAACTCAAAATAGCAGTCCGTTCCAGCACTTAAACACCATTAGTGCTAATCAGATTAATAAGAAATTTTATTATAATTTATTAATGCTCAAAAGTTATTATAAATTTGTATTTCTAATAATTGGAAAATCTTTAAATTTTAGCCAAATGTCCATCTAAATTGATTTTTCGAGATAATCAGCTTAAAATAATCAAAGCTGCTCATTGATTTCTCAATCTTATCTTATTGATTGTCACCCTTGATTTTAATGTAGAATCTTTAAGCTTCAGTACCATCAGTCATTTCAATTTGACCTCTTTAATTTTACAAAAGTGATTTACTTTGCTTGCTATAGATTTAAACTATTTTTCCAAGTGTGAAGTTCATTAGATTTTGCTTATTCTTAAGCATTTTCTAGTTTACTAATATTTAATGGAGCTTTATTTACAATTATGCTGATTTCACCTAGTTACTCTAAAGCTAACATCAAGGCGAAGTCATTTTATTGGTAAGAGTGCCTGTTTCAAAGAATTATCCTCTCTTATCAGTAAAGTGTGATTCAACAACAACATCCTTTTGGAATAAATGCTCTTTATTCATAGCACTATTAATATTCTATTTGATCTTTTATCTACTTCACTTAAAAGTCTTTTGCTTTATTTGGATTAGAAATAACTTCACTAAGTACTCAGATTGGTGTTTGTTAATTTGAGAAAATGCTAAATTAAAAATAAACAATAATTTTTAGTATTTCATAATTTTTACTTCGGCAATTTTTCACATTCCCATATTTATCCTTCTCTCTTTAATATATCTCTCCAAAATCAAATTTTTTATTTCATTTGTCATAGATTTAGTGGCTAAAGTTTTTATTATGCCTATCTGCTTGACAGAAAGAATTTCCCCCTTTTTTATTTTAATACGAAAGTTAATTGGTTTTTTTCCAGTATTTAAAACTCCAACCAATATTTTATTCTTAACTTTAAATTATAATAAAAAATAAAATAATAATGATAAATTTAAATTAAATATACTTTGACATTCTAAGTTTCTAATTTAGTCTTCAATTAAAATATAATCTGCCTATCCTCCTATTTCACAAATCAACGAATGTTCTTGAAGTTAATGATTTTCTTTTATTAACTGTTCAATCATACACTTTGGAATGATTCATGATAAAACTTCAACTTACATTAGCATGGGTATGGTAAATCTAAATTTAAATGTCATGCACATACATAACTTTCGAAATCGCTTCACTTTATCATTTAGCTATCTATATTCTTTCTTCATTCACTTGTATTCATTTTCCAGTTTTATATAAAAGTGTATTACTATTAACTAGTCTCTCACTCGATTTTATCTTTATCCTTAACTTCCTCATGCTAGTACCTGATTTTCGCCCTATCAAATAAATAGCCTTTTTTAATTATAATTATTTCTCTTTAAATTCCATTTTTCTCAGCTCAGTGCTTTGACTAGAGATCTTTAACTACTTTCTAAAATAATTGTTGTGAAACTTGCTGTTCCCTTTACATGCTAAGTCTCATCATCATTTATTAATGTTCTATGGTTTGAACCTGTGTCTTTTATAGGCTTATCTTCATTTGCTGGAGGAGGGGACTTTAGAAAGAATAATGATACTTTTCTTAGAAATAATGGAAGAAACTTTTAGCTTGATTCATAGGCTTGCTGGCTTCTGCTGTGAAATTTATTTACCAAGTTAAACTAGCTTTTACAGAATTACTGACGCGTAAAATTTACTCTCTATCTTACAATCTGAAAATTAATGTCAGTATGTATCTTCTAAGTCATTCATTTTTAATTGTCCTTTAGTGAAAATTCGATTTTACTCTATCTTCACTTTACCTCGATCTTAAAAGACTGCTAAATGAATGATAAATTATAAATAACTCAATTTAGATCTATTCTTTAATTTTAAACACTTATGATTTGATTTAAACTTCCAAGTACAGAGTATCTATTTTATTTGTCAGTCTTTTGTTATACTATGTTTAATTTCCAATTTTACTTTCTGATCAATCTTATAAATATTTAAAATCATCTTATTTTCTGGTCTGGGAGTCCATCTCTCAATAAATCATCATCATTTTCCTAAAGCGAATTTATTAAACTTTCCTTTTGTGTTTTGACCAATCCCCATAGTAAGTTTAACTAAAATTTGGTTACTACTATTTCAATAAACATTAGAGTTACTCACTCTTGCTTGTCGCGCTACCTCTTTTACTGCTAATTTGATTTCACCCCATCATATTTTAATCACCAGCATAAAGATATTTTTCATGTGACTTTTATTGCTCGCACTCATTATTTCATTTATTGAATTTAAAGACTTTGAAATGTCATGGCGTTATTATTCATATTTATTCCCTAAATGAGGTTATTTTTAGCTTGTAACTCCTCTTATTTATGAATTTTATGCGTCTGTTTCCTTCCACAGCTATAGATATTATTGATTTCTACTATACTTGAGGGGATCTTGCAAATGTAATGGAGGAGTTTTATTTTGTTTCTGTGGAATGAGTCGAGACATTTTAAACTGCTCTATTGTTGCCATTATAAATCTAATACTAATTTACTCAATCCTTTTCTTTAACTGCTTATTTAATAATATAACTTACTAATGTAATCATATAAATATAACTATTTCAGTATATAAAAATGGATTAGATGCGTGATTTTGTATTTTTATAGAGTATATTACCGCTTTAATTGTATTGTAATGTCCTTAGTTTAATATCAATAACTGACTCTAAATCGCTTAAGAATACATTTATTTAGATTTATAATGATTTGGAAAATTACCTTGCCAGGCATTTGTTGCTTCTTTTTCTGATTTTGAGATCTTCTTAGAATTAGCATGCATTGTCTCCACTCCTAGTGACATTAGTCTTGATAAGACCCTTTTCTAAAAGAATACATAACACGCTTTTGCGAGTTTTATCAAGATTCACTTCTGTGAAGTCCATGTTTCTTTGATTTAGGGTGTTTTTTTAACTCTATAATTAAAATAAAAATTAAGTAATAAAATTTATGATATAAAATCATATAACTTTAAATATTTATTGAGTTATCTTATTAAACTTTAAGAATGTAATTTTTATTTTACACAACTACATTAAGAAGCATTAATTTTAGTCAAAAGATTAAAGATTTTATCTAAGTAATAATCGAAATAATTTAAATAATCCTTAAAATTCTGAATTTTATTCTAAATTATTATTGTTGCAACAATTATTATTTTGATTAATTTAATTATTCAATCAATTAATATTGGAGATTAGAAAATTTAGTATTAAGCAATATAAGTCAAATTATTTTTAAGTAGAAAAGATGAGAGACTTAGGAGGGGAGTTTTCAAATTAATGAGGTGAATTTTTGCAAATTTTTACAAATAAATTTCTTTTTATATAACAAACAATAAATAGTCAATTTTATCATAACTTTACAAATCTTATCTATTAAAAATTAGAAGTTTATTAATAAATATAATAATAAAAATAAAAAATAATAATGTGTTAATTCATTTGGATTAGTATATTATAATAAACATGGTATTTTTTAAGATTTAAAATATTCCTAAGTTAAAGTTAATTTCTCTCAAAATTATCATAATATTATATTTTAATATTTTTTAATTTCATAATTTGATAATCTAAATTTGACCATAATTTAATTTAAACTTTATACTAATCAATAAAACAATGCAACATAATTAAAAATAAATATAATTAAAAAGAAAATAGTTAGGTCTATAGACATTGGATCTCTACTGAAATTCTGATATACCTGGTAAAGTTAGATTTGTATTTGAGGAGTTTACAACTCCAGTATTATTGGGAAAAATATTTCTGAAAAGCCAAATAAATTTATAATAGTTCTTTTTTAGGTTTCTTCCTACTGGTATGTTGGTAGTATATATCTCGACCAAATCCGGTAGCCAATGATCGAAATTGTATTTGCCTCCCGCTTTACGGGATAAGCTCTCGTTTAAAGAGTCTCCACAGAATACTTCAGAAAAGATGGAGATGGATCTTTCAACAAAAAAGCCTACCATTCAGTGAATATGTATGTCGTAGTAAACTACTTAGCTCTACTATTTCTCATCGCATAGTATAAGAACTGGAGAAAAATTACTAAGAGCAAGGGGCAGACCACTCAGACCACAGAAAATGCTTTACTTACAGAGGAAAAATAAGGTGCAAAACTCAATAGAAGAACACTTCAGTAAGGTATCAATGCAGGTTTTTTCCTTCTACTAAGCACTAGATCGCTCAGGCAAATTTAAAAGTTTTTACCTGCTTAAGGTTCTAGAACGAAAAACCACCATAAAAGATATAATCAGCATAAATTATGACAGGGTTGAATATAAGGATGTTAATACACATTAACGACGCATAACTTTGTATGATACTATGTGATAAAACTGTATGATTGTGTAGAAGACAAGCCTTAATAAACTAACATTACATCTGGGTAGCAAATCTTGGAGGCTAAAAACAAACTTAGTTTCCAATACAGGACACCAATGGTACGTATAAATGGAAGAAAGAGCACTAATGATTATATTATCTGGTTGATTTAATCCCCAGTATTCACTTTCTATACAGCATTAAATAATAATATAGTAATTGTTAATTTTTTTTAAGGATTAGAATAATTTCCTTAATATTTTTGTAATTTATCATAAAATATTAGTCAAAAAAACTTATTAAAGTTGTTTTCAAAATTTGAATATATCTTTGAACATTAGTAGTAAATGAGTAACTCAAATTAATTTAACATATCACTGTTTAATACTAAAATCTAGCCATCAATCTTAAGTAGTGAAGCAGACGTATCTGATTGAGTCGACATGTGACGTGGCAGTCATGAAGACACAAAACTCCGAAAAACCATCCCGCACCTCATTCAACATCTTTCCAAATCGAGATGCATGCGAAGTAAGAGCCCCTTTAAATTAGCGGCATTTCTGCTCTACTAGACGGGGAGGACTTCATGCAGAGCTCGCAGAGATCTGCTTCTTGTAAACAATTAAAGAGGGCGTGGTTGAAACTCTTACCAAGTCCCACCACTGCTAAGAATGTAGTCTCTATCCTTTCGCTGTGGTAGCTTCCATAACCAAACCGGTGTGGGAGAAAATACCTTATCGTTGACTTCTCTGGCTTTCAACTTCTCACTGTTGAAGGCTGAGCACCACCTTCATCCTGCTCCCTATTACCTAGGAAGCTGAACTCATGCCAGGTAGCTCATCTAATGAAGGGAAATCCTAAGAGTGCAGTCAACTCGAGGAGTTTAGGAACTGACAGATTGAACCCCGCCAACTGGCCACTAATCTGGTGAACCCAGTAACCCCTTGCCTACCCTAAATATGCCTTAGTGTAGTAGAAAGCTCTATTCGAAAGTCATTACTAAGATTGGTACCTCACCCAGCAATTAACTTTCTAATTTAATGATTTATTTATATGTTGCTCTTTACCTGCCATCAAGCTGCAATTTTCTAATAATTTGTCAGAGAAAAACTTCTTCTTTGGCGACCTTGGAACTCTGAAACCTGATTACCTAAATGAAGTTATTAAAGAAGCTCAGAAGAAATGCTGCCCAGTATCACTCCTTAAGAAAAAGATAAGCAAGGAATTCAAATCAGGAAGTAATTGCAGACGCATCCTTCCAACTTAAGTATACTTATTCTTCTAAGTTTATAGAAAGATTTTGTACTACTATATACTAGATGAAAGAGCGGCAGTACAATAAATAGAGAGAGAAAGTCTCAAGTAAAGCATTAATTGAGTAAGAAAGTAGATTTATAAAAGCCAGCCGTGATTAACATAGATACAGGAGCTGCACTAAGAGAAGAAACTTAGGTCCAAGCAAGCTATAAAAGGAGGAAAAGAAAAAGAAGCCAAGTCTTTTTACGGGCTAATTTAATATGTGAATTTATTCATTTGTTTAAATCTAAACCTTATTTATATACACAAAATCTCCCTTCTCTTGCGCATACTTTAGTTTTATCATCGCTAACTCTCTTAGCAGCACTCTTAATAAAATCTATTGTATCTATCTTCAAGTCATGCATCAAGTGATAGAGTAGAAGTTTCTTGTAGTGACCTTTCAAAAACCTCCAATATAGTTCAATTCCTTTGAACTAAGGGCTGTAAGGAACATTAAAAACAGGTGTTATGTTTAGCCTTTCATATTCCTTCCTTGAGTCTTTAGTTTTATGAACTGACAAGTTATCAACGAATAGAATAATCTCTTAGTCAGCGTACTTATCTCTGAGTTATTGCAAGAACTTATTATATTATTCAGTCTTTATAGAACGAGGGTGAATAACATAAGTCTCGAGGCCATTATCTTCACTTATTTCTCCAAGAATAGCATGAGTTTACACCTTAACCTTTTAGTCATAAACTTCTATATTACTGTACCTCTTGTACCAAGACCTTGATTTAAAGGAATTGAATGTAAATACAGCTTCATCAGCGTGTATGAACTTTATATTATGCTATTAAGACCTCTGCGTTTAATCGAATATATAATTTAAATTAGTCTTATAAAATGGAACATTAAAGTCAATCACTCTCTTTCTTATACAATTTACTGTCTTGTAAGATATTCCATTCTTTTTATATTTGTTAGCTATAGATTATGCAGAGATGCGAACCTCAGGAATTAGCGATGAAAAATCACAGCTCTCTAAGCCAGAGAGGAATGAGCCCAGTATTTAAGAGTCTTATCATTAATAAGATAATCAATATGATGCTGTTAAATTTTTAAGAGTCTCTTAGGCTTAGAATTAAGTTTCAATCCTTTAAATTCAATGCTAATAAACAATGATACCTAATAGTATCAGGAGACTTATAGCAGCCTTGCTATAGATGTATAATTAAGAATGGGTCTGAGTTAATCACCATATTCATCGCATTCATAACGCAACTTAAACAATAAATCTAAATACTCACTGTCATAAACTGATCCAAACCTCGCATCTCCTCACATAAATTACTAATATTTAAACTTTAAACCTCTGAGGGGATTTGCACAAATAGTCTACTTTTATCTATCATAAATTCAATCAAACTGCTGAAAGGGTTTTGGGTTTTGAATCTTATAAGTAAAATATTAAATATGGGTAAAGATACTTCTACGTTCAATAAAGAAACTAAAGCAAAGAGCACTTGAAGATTAATAATATGTTATTTATATTTGTTTTTGTGATAAAGTAAACAATCCAAACATTTTTTTAACGTAAATTCTGGCAAAATTGTTGACAAATTATGCACTTTGGTGTTTTCAATTAAAGATTATAAAAAGAAGGAAATAGCAACAGTTCTAAACCTTCAGTTTGATAGAAACAATAAAATAATTATAATTATTCAGTTTTCATATATGACAAATTTACATTTGAGTTGAGAATTTTATTGTGAGTTATTTGTTTTTTAATAATATTCTTTTTAAGGTATTGACCAAGCATTAATTAAAATAAACAATTGAAAACAATTACAATTTTTATAAATAATAAACAATTTTTAAAAGTATTTTTAATTGAATTTTTAGTTTTGAAGACAAACTCAGTAAAAAGCTTATTTAAAATATAATATTTTAATTGAATAAATCTTTTTTTAGTTTATTTCAATGTAAGCTTCTTAAATAATATTTTTTAATTAAAATTTTAATTATTTTAAACTAAGTAACTTTAATTATAATATTATAAATGACTATACTAAATTATCTGAAAAGATGTAATAATCAAGTTAATTAAAAAAGATTTAAATGATTGTTTTTAACGATAACACTATTGGTAAGTTTAAGAAAATAAATTCATTTCCATTTGAACCCTTTGAAAATCATTGTTTGATTTATAAACTTATTTTGAATAATTTGGAATGAAAGATTTACATTTTATTGTGGAATATAGTTCATGATGAATCAAGAACTTTAGATTTCTGTCTTATGCTCCTATAAATAAGTAATTATGACATGTTTTTCAAACTTATTCTGAACTAGTCACCTCATATTCTAAAAATGCTCATATCTCATTTAATAATTTAGATATTATTTCTAATTAGATTTATTAAAAATTTAAATGACTAAGTTCCTTTTAAAGCAAACCTAGATATCCTTAATTTTAAATATAAATAAAAATGAATTTAAATGATTAAATTTACTAAAACTATTTCGAAATTCTTAATTACTCCTACAACTCTCTTTTGAAGTATTTTGTTTTTGAAGAAGCTCAATATCATGAACACAGGTTTTTAAATAATATATTTGAAATGCAAAAATAAATAATAATCCGAATTGAAATTCTATTATAAATTTATGAATTTTTTTTATTTAAACAATTATAATGATATTATGATTACAATGAGTTCTCTGAGGACCACCTATTCATTATACGTGGTAATATGTAAGGGACAAGTCCTTTTAATTAAGGATATTATACTCCTTTGTATGCTGAGTCTTTCATCTTCTCATTCTTTTTCCACTGAATTTTCTCATTTTTCTTATTCTCTGCTCTCTTTTGCTTTCTTCTTTTTCTTCCATTAAAATCCGGATTTTATCCCCCTTAATTTTTTAATTGTTTAAGTTTTTTATTTAAATGTTTAATCTAAGTTCTTTTTTAGGATCTTTCTTTTTAAGTCTTGTAGTAATTTACTGGATTAAATCAGGTTTTAGGAAGGAGACATTATTTTTTATTATTAGCATTTGACAATTATCTTAATTGTAGTTTTCTGAGTCAATGCTTTTGCAAGCCAATCCGTTTGCGGTGACATTCTTTAAAATGTCAATGTTGATCAGTCTAATTATGTTTATAAATTCCTCTAATGTTTCTATTGCTAATTAAGTTTGTTTTTAATGTGGGTTTCTAATTCACCATTATTCATGTTAACAATTTCTTTTATTGTCTATTTGGTCAAAGATTGACGTGATTGCATTTGAGGAGTTTTTTTATAGGTTCTTAATTGTATTGATCCATAAAAACATGCATGACTCTCTAGTATCAAACTGTTTTTTAGGTCTGCCTTGGTAATAGTTTTCATATCTAGTTGTTTGGATAAATTTTATTTTCAAATAATAATTCAAATTCTTATTATTTTATGATTAAAAAGAATCCATAAATAAAACTAAATTATTTTAATTAAATTTTTTTCTTGTTCTGAGAGCCAGCCTTCACGTCTTTGTCTTCATCGTTTTATTTATTATTTTCCAAGATGTCTGTGAAAATGTGATTGAGTGTTGATTTGATTGATCTAGGCATGAGTGTTGATTAGAGCCTTCTTCACAAGCGTCTGACTTACTATGCTAGTAGAACTATAGTCCCTCTTCAATTAAATTCCAGTCTACCTCTTTAGTTAAAAGTCTTAGCGCCTGTAGCAGCTATTATGTCTATAATTTTACTTTTTCACAGTTATTGTCACCTTTAAATTGTACTTTTTGAGTTAGATCTGGGACTGATTGATAAGTTAACAGCCTTTCTAACGATGTTTCTTGTTGTGAAAGTAATTATTTCTAAAATTTGTGTTCACAATTTCTATTATTTTGATTGTATTAGTTGAATTATATATTATGAATGGTGAGAAATGTCTCTTGTCTCTATCATTTTAGATAATATCTCTTTGTGTTTTGCTCAGTATACCCATTCTGTGTTTGTTAATTTTTATTGGAATTTTCACTTTTATAATTTAACAATATTTTTATTAATCCATGTAAACAATATTTTCCCTTTATTTTGAACATAAGCGTTTACTTACTAGATGAACAAGTTATTCCTAAAAAATCTTAAAATTTTTATATGATTTATAAAAACATACATAAACCTCAATACGAATATAAGCATGAGTTTGATAAGTGTATAAAATGTTTTAAATGCATCAATAAATAACGAAATTTAAAAGGGAAAGATTTTAACTTAATTTGATGGAGGAGATCTATTATATTGCTCCTAATCGTTTTAAAATCTGAAAAAATTGGTACTTAGGCACCTAGTATTATTTGAGGAAGTTTTCTATTTCTTATAATTGATGTTATAAATTTGATTACTTAATTGTGCTTGAGATCAAGTATAAGATCTTTTTTTTTCTCTATCATTCAGTAAAATAGAATAAAAATAAAAAATTAAATAATTCTTAAATACATTGAAATATAAATATAAACATGTTTAGATATTTTTTATAATTTATTTTAAATTATTTATTTTTGCCAATTTAATGATTTTAGAAACAGAATAATATTGAGTTTTAAATTTTGTTACTTTAAATAGAAATATTTGCATAATTTATTTACTTATTTTAACTGCAATATATTACATTTAATATTCGAAGAAAAGTAATTACATTTTGAAATAAATGATTTAGTAATTTATTTATAAATTAAAATTATATTTAAATATCAAATCACGGTTATATTTATATTTTTATGTATTTAAATATTATTTAATTATCGATTATTATATTATTTTAACTGATTAAAAGCATTCTTATATAACACGCGCTGCCATCTACCTTTGGTATTTAGTCTACCGATTCTACCAATGATTTATTCTTCAGATCTTGTTGAAAAGATATCAGTGATGATTGAATAAGAACCCCCATTTGAAAACACCATAGTTCTTGCTCGCATTCTTCATTAAATACCTGCCTTCAATGGCAGATTCAATGACAGCGGATGGGCCATAACTGAAGCTTTTGAAATCAAAAGTGGATTTCGAGAGGCATAATTTAATAACGTTGTAATGATCAGAGACGACAATTAAAACTCGGGAATTAGCAACTTAATCCTTTATGAGTTCCTTGATTTTATGCAAATAATCTGCTTGATTTGAACTTACCAGAAAATCTGGTAGTTGGGTCTTCTTATCACCTTGCAACTTATCAAGTGTAGGAAATACGAAAGGTATGCATTGAAAAGTTAAGCTAAGACAAGTTTCCTCAGTTTGAGAAAGATTGCTGCCTGAAAAACCAATAATAATATTCGCTTGCTTGTAAAAATTAATCTGGTTAAAAACATTGTCACTGGAGACATAGAAGAAAATCCAGTCGTATTCATCGACGAGCATGATACTGTCGTGTCTGACACTCATGAATTTAGGAGACTTCATTTGCTTCATGAGTCGTGTTTAAGTAAAAAATTAAATACCAGCGCTCTTAGCAATGAAATTAAAGTTTGAGTTAAGTGCCATCGATATTTATATTAATATCCTAATGACTTATTTAAAATTAATAAATTATACTGTTTTATTTAAATACTTTTAAAGTTATTAATGTAAGGCATCAAATTTAGCAAATAAAAATAATATTTGTTTAATATTACATCTTGGTCAATGAAAATTAATTTATTTCTAAAACCATTTGAATATTTTAAATTTATATCAACTCTCTTTATAAACTTTGTGATGTCTTTAAAAAGAGAACGATCAAGAAAACATTAAAAATGCGAAGTTCTCCCAGATATAGTAGGTGGGTGTCTGTGAGGTTATTGCGAAAAATATGATATATAATTAGGAGCATGAAATCTTCATTTACTTTTTAATAAAATACTCATAAAAAGACAAATGTTGTTAGAAAGAATGATTTTAATTTAGACTGATGCGTATGTGAGAGGTTAAACATTTTATATAACATATTTCAATAGCTCAGATATTTAATAGACTTCTTCATTTTATAAATTATTATTAGTAGTATCATTTAATTTGTAAAGTATTATAAAGTAGAATTTAATATTATTAAAAATTAGAATCATAAACTTAACCAAATTTTAGATATTATGACATTTTATAGAATATGAGGGACATGAAAGAATTTCAATATTAAATATAAATTAAATTGATTAAACTCAGATATTAAGCTCGATTTGCCTAACTTCAGATTTTTAGCAAAATAATTAAGCATATTTAAGATTTAATTAGAAACTTTATTTAAAAATATTATTTAAAAGATTAAATTTCAACTAAAATTGATGTAAACACCAAAACAATTTTATTATATCACTATTAATACTATATCTTACAAACTATTTAGTCGTAAATTGATAAAAAATTTAAACTTAAAAACTAATTAATAATAACTTTTAGGATTTAAATTTGAAGATCATATTATAGTATCAATTTTATTGGCTCTCACGAATGGTAACCTTTCTCGTGGCTTCCTTGTTATCTAAAGAAAATAATCTGGATTTTTATCAGGTTACTTGTTAAATAATTAATCTTTTACAGTTACAAAATTACTATAATTTGCTTTAAATCATATTCTCTTTCTAAAGTCAATGAGCCACTATTGTGAATCTCAACTACCTTTCCTGCAAAATAAGTAGCTAAGGCCTTTTACTTTTATTTATACTTGTCTCGCTTGAAATCATTCCAGATTTTCGCTTGCTTAGATTGCGCAATAAAATTAGCTTACAAGAGAACTTAATTAATAGGGATTTAGCTAAAAAAAGTAAAAACTATGGGGGGGGAAGTTTCCTGCCCCAAAAGGTAGTTTCCTGCCCCCAACATTAAATTTTATGTTTTTGCAATAAATTCAATAGAAACAAATTAATTTCAATTTCAATAACCATAACCATGTACTATACAACATTAATAATTATATAATTTCCAAGGTACATAATTATTCGTTATCAAATTATATATTATTGACAAGGCTAAAATAAGTGTTTTTTTTAAATAATTAATGTAATTTTCATTAAATTTTAAATTGATTTCAAGGTAGAAATGATATTTGAAGCTAAATTTAAAAAAAAAACTACATAATAATAGATGATAAAGATTCTTTGAAAATTATAAAAATTGCATATTTTTATGTATGGGGCAGGAAACTACCTTTTTGGGGGCGGGAAACTTCCCCCTTGGGTGCATATAAAATTTTGGGGCAGGAAACTTCCCCCCCCCAAACTATCAAAATAGAAATTTTTAAAAATGCATTTCATCTTGGTAGCTTACAATCAAAAATATTTATTATAATTTCAATCATTTTTATAAATTATAATTTTTTGGCAGGAAGTTGAAAAAATATAATAAATTTTGGAACTTCTTGTAAGTTGATTATTTTATTGTTAATAAATATGATTTTCGTAATTTACTATCATTTTTATTACAAACCTATTTAATTTATTTAAGATATTAAAATATTAAATTGGAGTAAATTAAGAATATTTTAATTACTATAGAAACAGGGCTTTTATATTCTTTATTTTGTTAACAAAATCTACATATATTTTTGAAATATTTACAAAATATGAATAATTCATATTTCGTTTTACTAAAAAATTAGCCATATTCTTAAAAACATTTAAAATGCAAAATTTTTCATAAAAACTTTTAGTTTTATAACTTTTATAATTTATTTTTTAGTTTAAAAAAAATTTTGATTTTTTATTTATTTATTTAACAAGTTAAAAGTATTATATTCCTTAAACTTAAAATTTAATTTAGCAGCATTAATATCTAAAATATTTTAATTTGAAATTTTTTATATGTGAATATAAATATTCTTAATTCTGCACTATTTTGACTGATTAAATCGTTATTCTTTGGCAAGTTCAATTTGATATGGTCACCCTTCAATGATTCATAAGCAATACCTCAAGCTGTATGGTAAATTCCTCCATCCAAAGTGCCTCTTTCTTCACTTCTCTCCAATTTATCTCCGACTATTCAATAAAACACTAGCTTCTCAAAGAATTTCTTGCTATCGTTAACAAGATGTTTAGGTAAGTATGTGACTTTTCTAGGGTCCTAAGCAAGAAATGTGTCATCTTAATCACTTCAAATTCCAGCTTCATTACTCTTTGAATCTGATCGGGAGTTATCAAAGTCTTCATAATTTGAGCTAGCAGCTATTGCTTCGTTCTTCTCAATAACTCTAGATAAACCAGCTATTACAATTTCCAAGTTGCAATTGGTATAACAAACTACTAAATCTATTATCTTTACGTCCATAATTATATTCGCTAGTTATTACTACCTTTTTATCAATTATTTTCATACTTAAAAATTATTTTGCTTTGAAAATTAAAGACTCATCAACTATTTTTTACTTAACTGTTTTAGAAACTTAAACTGAAGACAGATATACATTGTAATATGAAGATCCATGTTGTTTATATTAATAATACAATAAGACTAGCATTTGCTCTTTTTTCCAAAAAAATCAAATATTCAGGCAATTTTTAGAAATAATATAGCAGTTTCGTTTAATTATATATATAATTTAAATAAACTTGTTTTTATTAATGAAATTTTTTAATTTATGTAAGGCATTCCAGAAATATTGCCCATCTTTTCTCGATTGGATAACATATATTATATTAATTATGTTCTAATAATTAAATTATAAATTGTGTTTAAAGATAGTAACTTAATTATATTATTGTTACTAATTAATTAATTAAAATTCATTGTGTAAATGGTAGTTTGTTTATTCATTAAAGTTTGATAACTTTTTAACTTTATTTATTAAATATTTTTTAATTTATATTACGCTATAATTATGCTAAAAAATTAAATATTTTAATGCTTAGACTATGATTAAATATTATCTAATAACTATGCATTCAAAACCTGAAACCCTTTCAGCAGTTTGATTGAGTTTTTATAGATAAAAGTAGACTATTAATGCAAACTTATTAGGGGTTTAATAGAGTTTATTTAGTAACCTTGAAGAGGTATGTGGAGAAGACTTTTAAAACTTGCTCCAAGTTTCAAAGATTTATTTCTATTTTATCAAACTTACTCCATTAAATTGGTCATATTAATGTTTAATTATTTTAGGAGGTCATCCAAATTAAGTTCAAACTTTATTAGGAGTTAAATTTTAAGGTTAAAACTTAATTAGGAGTATATTTAATTAAAAGATTATAATGATTTTATCTCCAAATTAAGTTCAAACTTGATTTAGAGGACCTCCTAGAGAAACAAAACTTCATTAGGAGTATTTTAATTTACTAAAATGAATAAAATTTTCATAAAATATTTCATCTTACAGCCTTTTATGGTTAGTAAATTTTCTTACCTATCAGCAATAAATCTGCCAGAGTGTTATATACTCTACTATTATAGTTTATCAATGTAGATTTTATCATTATTATAATTAAAATATCAGCAAACTTAAATGAGCGCTAATCTTTTGAGAAGAACGGCATTAGTTAGTTAGTTAGTTAGTTTTTAGCATTGAAATTAAGTCTGGAGATACGAAATCAATCCAGTTAGAATAATTCAAACATATTAAGCACTTTAGGAACTATGTCTCAAACCAGTTTTCCAACATGGATGTTGGTGTGCACATTAGCCTCCATGCCGTCGTGAGCGCAAACTTCCCTACGAACGTCATTACTTGAGTAAAGTCAATAAAAATTATCATTCCAGTAACCAAGAAAAGTAAAGACCAGAGACGCTGGTACTAATTGGGAGCCTAATTATGACAACTTCGACCAGTCTAGCTTTATGATGTAAATATAAATTAAGCAAGATGTTCATAAAAAAAGCTGTAAAAATTGAGGAAGTTAAGTAACCCGCCTTTCAATATTAAATTTTATCAGTCATAGTTGACTATAAATGTAAAGAATATAAAACAGTTTTCCTCTACAAGTCAACTTACAAGAGACATTTGAGAGATATAAACAACGATATGCCTAGGTTATATCTAAAGCATAAAAAAGGATGGCAAATATATCTGTTAGTTCTGTGAGAAGGCATATTCTCAAGAGATCTCAAAGTGCACTTGAAGAAGAAGAATAATCAAAGTTTTGTTTATATTCATGAACCTACAGGAAATATATTTCTCTAAAAGAGAAGATCAAGAAACCCAGAGTGGAATCTTTTAGAGTTGAAGTGTAGAAGTAAGTAAAAATGAAGAAAGCAGTCAAGAATTTCCAGTCCTGATATTTATAAAATCATAATAAAATAGAGGCAATAAAGATTCCTATACTGAAAATTATTGACTTAAATTCTAGCTTAGAAAGCTACCTTACTCTAGAGGATAAAATAGAGAAGAGAGTCATTACTGATGACTAATATGCTAATAAGATATAACCTTTCAATTACTTCCTTGTTGATGATAAATTCCAAATGGAATTTGCTAATAAGTAATATGCTCTATAAAAGCAAAAGCAAAGTTCGGATGCCCCCCACATACCTGGAATTTTTTTTGATTCCAGTTTTAAATTTGAATTCCAGATCTGGAAAAAAAATTCCAGTTTTAAATCTGGAATCAAAAAAAAAATTATTTATTCCAGTTTTATATCTGGAATTCCAGATATAAATCTGGAATTTTTTTTCCAGATCTGGAACCTCATTCAAATAATTTTTATTTATTCAAAAAAATATATTTTTTTCCAATTAATATTTATTCAAAAAAAAAATATTTTTTTCCAATCAATATTTATCAATAAAATTTATAAATTTTTATATTTCCAATTATTATTTATTTTAAGAAAAAAACTCTTAATTATATCTTCTATATATAAACAATTAAATCTATTATTCTTGATGAAATAGTATATTAGCCATTTATGAATCTTCAAAATTTTGCATATTTTAATAGGTACTTTTATAAAAATAAAATTTTTTTTCTCTAAAAACATTCCAACCCTTTATTTTATAATATTTTTTTATATAATAATTATCAGTTTTTTTTTTAAATCTTTTATAAATAACTTTGACATAGTAATAGAATTGTATAAAACCCCATTTATTAAAGACTGTTTAAATTTTAATGGTATTTAATAAAGAAATACACATTTATAATTTATTAATTATATATTTTAGCGATCTAATCCAAAAAATTAACTCTTTTTCTGTAATCATTAATAGTTTGTATATAATTTTTACCTACTATTAATAACTTTGTAATGTATTGTAATTATTTTAAAAATAATCCTTATATTTGAAAATTAAATTATAGTTATTTGACTGTTTCATTGACGATTTTAATTATGAAGAATTTCTTTCTAATCTCGGTTCCGTAGTCGAATATTTTCTAAATGATTGCGATTTGTAGTAGTTAAAGATCAGTAATAATGGCAATGCAATAGTTTAAATTCATAGACTTATAAAGGATGATTGAAATTGTTAGTTGCCCTTTATTAAGTAAAATTATGTTATATAAATATTATTTTTGTACTTTATCATATGGGTACATATACTTGCATTAGTCTTGGATCAGTGCGTTCAAGTTCAGATAAAAATTATTATAATATATGATTAATTATATTGTTTAAACTATTTGACTATATCTAATATTAAGTAAAATAAATCTTTAATTAATCATTATAATAAAGATCTTACTCTTCTTTTAATTTTTATAAGTATATTTTTAAAAATATATTTTCTTATCTAAAGGTAGTTCTAGTATGGTTGATAATCTATACATTCATTAATTTTTATAATTTTTAGTTTGACTCCATGTTGATTTTTAAAATAATTTAATATATAGTTAATATTTTAATTTAATTTACATATTTAATCAAATTTCCAAAATTAGTTTACACATAAAATTCATCATTTATGATTA